>CM064504.1:51618507-51808017 GCA_032716605.1 Paralithodes platypus
CGGAAACTTTACCCAACATATACAAAATGTGTTAAAGAAGGCACGAAGCCAGGCTGGCTGGATCCTTCGCATTTTCCGGACATGTGAAAGGCTTCCTATGCTGACGTTATACAAGTCCCTCGTGATACCATTGCTAGAGTACTGTTGTCAGCTGTGGAGTCCGTGGCGAGCAGGAGAGAAGCAGTCACTTGAAACAGTACAACGATCTTTCACCGATAGAATATCTGACGTCCGACATTTAGACTGTTGGGCAAGGTTACGTGAACTCGACCTTTACTCACTAGAAAGGCGTAGGGAAAGGTATGCTATATTATACATCTGTCCATACTTAGTGTACTCAAACTAGTATGAACAGTCTCGATGTTACGTAATCTGGGTTGATGTAGCGTTACGTATCATTCCGTAGTCTTAAGTTGAACGCTTCCATAACCTTGGTCGAACGTTCCATGATTGGGTAGAATATATTATTCTATAGTTGTATATGGGAAAGTATTTTAGGATTATAATTCCCATATATATATATATTTGTATTATTTAAGATTGTTTACAAGTATCTCATTGTAAAGAAGATGGGATACATTTTCCATATGTTATGCGCGTGCGCGGTATGTCACGACAGAGACAAACATAACGCGCTCGCTCACTCTCCAACCAACCTCCGTCCCAGCTACACACGCTAAGCCTTCTTTCTTTCTGCCAACGCAGAAAAGGTCTCATCTACCAGTCACAATGTCCAACAGATTTGAGATATTGGTAGAGATGGAAGACGAACCAGAAGAGACCAGGCTCGTTGGGGATTCCATCCTATGAGGACAGGTCGAAGAGTTCTGCGACAGAGTCCCAAATCAACGAAAAAGATTTTGCATCCCAGGAGCTGGACTGGACGACATTGTGGAAGCCTTCGAAGATACCACAAAGGATGCAAATGAAAATACCCTTTTTGTCATCCATGCTGGTTCAAATGACGTCATGCGCACCAGATCCGAAGAGTTGATGGAGAAATATCGCAAGATGATCCAGCACTACAAAAACAAGTCAAGGAATATCATCATCTCAGGCATTCTCCCCAAGATCGACGCACCTGACAAATTCTACGACAAGGCTTTCAGCACAAATAGCCGACTAAAACATTTGTGTCTGAGGGAAGAAGTTGAATTCATCAACCTCTGGGACAACTTCTACAACCAGCCTACTCTGTTCCGCAAGGATGGCACTCATCTAAACCCTGTGGGTTCAGCACGCATGGGTCGTCTCCTACACGAAGCAGTCCGCAGCCATGGATCAAAAAACGCCATCCGAGAAGAAGCAGCAGTGACATAAATCATCCAACGCCAAGAAAAAAACAGAGGCAACCGAGGACCACCAGCGATAAGGACCGAAGACAGCGAGGACCGAGGACAGCCATGAACATAAATGTAGATCCGACAAGAACCAAAAATATTATTAAAGAGCGTTCCGTGAGTTCTAAAATAACAAATTTAAAGGTTTTCTATGCAAACGCTCGTAGCATACGCAATAAATTTTCAGATTTAGAGGAGCTAGTGTTTACAGAAAATTATGATGTGATTGGCATAACAGAATCTTGGCTCAATACAGAAGATAGAGACTTTTTAGCAGAGTATTCACTTCCCGGTTATGTAATGTTTGAGAAAAGCCGAATAAATCGAAATGGAGGTGGCGTTTTACTTTATATCAAAGAAAGTCTTAACCCTACCCTCTTGTCAAAACCTCAAATTGTGAACGTCGACGCATCTTTTGTGCTAATAAAGAATAATAAAGGTACCAAAATAATACTTGCATTAATATACAGACCTCCAGCTCAATCAGTGCAAACTGACCGAGAAATTTACGAACAAATTGCAGATGTAAGTAACTCACAAGATACCGTAATTTTTGGTGACTTTAATTTACCTGTGACCAAGTGGGGCGATACTCTTACTTCACACTCCGGACATGACTTGTATACGAACTTGCAAGAGAGTTCGCTTTATCAATTTGTTGGAACGCCGACCCGTGGTAATAACGTTCTTGACATTGTACTTGCAACAAAAGAAGAATTAATAGAGAATTTGAATGTTGGTGATGAATTCAGTAACAGCGACCATCGTACGATAACTTTCACTTTAAAGTTTACTAGTAACGAACCAAATAGTAGCATCGAAAAAGTCCCTAATTTCAAGAAAGCAAACTTCCATAAACTTAGAGCTATGTTTAAAGAAACTGACTGGAGCTTTTTAATTCACAATAACGACATAAATACATCTTGGAAGTTATTCGAAGCCACTTACCTAAAAGCAGTGCAAGACTGCATACCATCGAAAACTCGGCGTCCAGGCCATAATAATAAGCCCAAATGGTGGAATAAAGATATTTCAAACTGCCTGCTTGCTAAAAAATTTGCTAATGATAGATTAAAATCCTCACAAAATGACGAAGAACGGCTGAAATTTGTAGAGCTACGACGCAAAGCCAAAAAGTTAATTAAGCAAAGTAAAAAGACCTTAGAGTTACATATTGCGAATCAAAGTAAAACAAACCCGAAAGAATTCTATAGTTATATCAGAAAGAAAAAAGTTGTTACTTCAACTGTTGGACCGTTAGTCGATGAAAATGGAGAATACACCAAAGACGAAGAACAAATGAGTAATGCCCTCAATACCTTCTTTGCATCAGTTTTTACAACAGAAGACCTCAGTGATATCCCTACACCATCGCCGATTCAGATTGATAATTCAGATGTTCTAAGCAATATCACCGTTACAGAGAGAGAAGTATTGAATTGTTTAGATAAACTCAAGGTAAATAAAACGCCTGGACCTGATACAATCTCGCCTAGAGTTCTAAAGGAAGCTAAGGATGAGCTCTCTAAACCACTGACATTACTATTCAATAAATCCTTGCAGTCTGGAACTATGCCCGATCAGTGGAAGCTAGCCAACGTAACACCGATATTCAAAAAAGGCAGCAAATCCCTACCCAGTAACTATCGTCCAATTAGCTTAACCTCAGTTGTATGTAAAATGCTAGAAACGGTCATACGAGACAGACTCGTAAATCACTTAGAGGAAAATAACATACTTAAAGATACTCAACACGGCTTTCGTAAAAAACGTTCCTGTTTAACAAACCTCTTAGACTTCTTCCACGATATCCTCAACCTCTACGAGAGTAAAGCTGTAGATATTATATACCTTGATTTTCAAAAGGCCTTTGACAAAGTTCCCCACAAACGTTTACTGCTAAAACTAAAAGCGCATGGAATACAAGACGGTGTGTTGAAATTGGATAGAAAATTGGCTCAGCGACAGAAAGCAAAGAGTAGTCATAAACGGTATAATAAGACATCAAAATGGACCAATGTAAGTAGCGGGGGTCACCAGGGATCGGTTCTAGGACCAATTCTCTTTCTAATTAACATCAACGATCATAGATGAGGGTCTCACCTGTACAATCTCACAAAATTTGCTGACGATACAAAAATTGCAAATAGCGTACATCGCAAAAGAACAAGTTGACGATATTGCAACACAATCTAGATAAATTGCCATGTGGGGCCCAAATTGGGCAAATGAGTGTTCAATGCGGATAAAATGTTAAAGTACTACATATCGGATACCTAAAATGAGAAAGCAAAAATATGCGATGAAGGGCACTCAGCTTAAGAAATGTAAACAGAGAAACCGATCTGGGAGTAACCATATCGAGTAACCTAAAACCGAGTCAACATAGTCTCAGAAGTTGTTAACCTCTGAAGGCCGCATGGGGTTAATTGGAAACGTCCCCCTGTGCTGACGTATTTTAGGTGTTACCGTCACTTAAAATATTTCATTGTTGCCATTAATTAGCATTAGAATTTATCCATATGCGCCTATGATGGTTTGATTATAAAGGTATTAACCTGAAACACCAATTAAAACGAGTGAAAACAGCGTTTGGATGGTCAAAATCGGCAGATATAGCACCTGCGAGTTGTATAATGTATGGGTGAGGCAATCTGATTTCCCGCCAATTTCCCCCAAGGCCACTGACAGACACAGTCGATCGATACTCTCTCTACTCTCTCTTGCACTCGCTTGCTATCAGTGATGACCCACACCCTTCAATCGGATTTCTAAGTGTTAGCACGAAAATATATCTCAGAATAAGTGAATAACAGGGATAAGTAGGTGATACACTGAAGGAGAGGAGGAAAGTGGGGAAGGAGGGAGGGTAGAGGACTGAGATTTTGCATGGCCCCAGGGCCCAAAAAAAAATAAAAAAAATAAAAAAAAAAAATTATATAGTTTTTTTTTTTTTTCGATGTCAAAAGGTGGTTTTTATGTTCTCTGACACTTAAGAGTCTTCCCAGCAGTGCGCAGGGGGAACTCTTAAGAGGTCTCCCCGCAGCTCCCGGCGTTAAGAAGGCCAAAAACAATAAATAATTGGCGTATAGGCAGGGTCATTTTGAGCATAAATCCAAAGAAGTTAATCCTAACCCTTTGACAATTCAGTTAGTCCCGCCCTCTTCTGGCATACTGCGTTCAAGTCCTGGTGCCCTTATTACCAAAAAGATATAAACAAGCTTTAAGAACGAGTTCAACAGTAGAGTTACCAAAGATGATACCTAGCCTAAAGAACAAAACCATACGGAGAGCGTCTTAGAGAATTAAATCTATTGCCTTTAACCCAGCGACAGATTAAGAGGTGACTTAATGTCAAGTGTTCAAAAATCAATCAAAGGCACGGACAATATGAACTGTAGTAAGTACTTCACTAATGAACCAATCTAAATCCACGCGGGGAAACGGTTTGCAAAATTATTGGTTAAATCTTTTAAAACTCACACGAATCTTAAGAATTTCTTCTTCCTCAATCGAGGTTGTCAAATTGTGGAAATGGGCTTCCCCGAACACCGTTATAGACTGCATCACCGTTGATTCATTTAAACTCCGCCTAGACAAATATCTCGCATCAAACCCGCGACTGAATGCTGTTTGTAAATGAATAACTTTATTTTATCCCCCCCTCAGTTACTAACCCACTCTGTCCCCTACTAACTTCCTAATCCTGACACGGACATTTAGTTCCAGGGCAGTAATTTCCCTTTCCAATGTTCCCTTACCCACTCTAACACCACTGGTTTGGGACAATTGATCCCTCAGTGTTTTGGAGGGAAAGCAAAAACCCCTTAAGGAAGGGTCACTAGATCTGTTGTTGCTTGATTTCCTTTGTACTCCTTTGTACTCCTTTGTGACTCATTTGTACTTCCATAGTTACTTCTACCATGTATTTTCGCTTCACTTTTAAATTCTCATACATCCATAGTCACTTACATCATCATCTTTGTTACTTAGCACAACTTAACGTAAAGATCAAAGGATTTATCATAGCCTATTGTAGCCTCTTTTCATACTCTGTTTACTATCCACCTAATAACCTACTTCCAGTCATCTAGCCTATTGTCCGCCATCCTCCAATCAAACCAGCTGAGTTCATCAAAAAGGGTACTATAGTCTATATGGTTAATGTTCCTTTAATATCAATTAATATACAGTCCACTTATCTAAAATTAAACATATAATTGGTCCTTAAACCCTTTCACTAGTTTGCCCCCCCCCCCCCCCTTTTTGTGGATGGTGGTGGCCGAAGCATACGTATTGTGCCATATTGCGTGTCTTGTCCCTCATGGCCCAGCGGCTTTTGGTTTGTCATGGTTTTGTGACGCGGGGTGGTGGGGCTAGGGGAAAGATTATCCTGCGGTGGGTTGATAGGCCTGCGCTACCCAGGCACCGATTAGGAAGGTGCAATTTCTGAAGGGCCACTCCTAACGTCAGGGATTTGTTACGTGGACCACAGCCGTCCACAGGCCTTTCTTTTTCGTGACTCATCTGGCCGCCCCAGGTGCCCGGCGTCAGCACCTTGAGGTCAACAGAAGCCTGGGGTCAGTTTTCCGAGCTGAAGCCCGAACTTGACCTTCTTGGTGATAGGAGGCAACGAGATAAGGAGCAAGGGGTTCAGTCCGAGAGGGATTGCGGATGGGGATCGGAGGTCCTAGTGAGTAGGTGGGTGCGGCTCGTCGGGGGGGAAGAAGTCCGGGGGATTGGGGTTTATAGAGAAGCGGCAAGGCGCCACTGAGGGGTCTTCTACGGACGAGTTTAAACCGCATTAGAAATGCAGTTAACCGAATGGCTAAAGAGCACATATCCCATTTTCACCCGGGGTGATGCGCTATCAGTCCATGAATACCTCTGAGGCTGACTTCAGTCCCGACGGGGTACACCTCACGCACAAGGCCATCAAACGCGTCTCTATTCCGGATGGATCCTGGCCACCTGTCGTCGGTGGCTTGGGCAAGACCGCCCCGAATATGACCCATGGTCGCTAGGTTCATACGAACGAGATGTTTGACCACCATGACGTTAGAGTTGATCAACAAAATACCCAGTATAGCCTAGAGTAATAATCCTTCAAATCGGTTAACAGTATATTAATTAAATTTTGATTGTCAACCCTTTAGGGCCCAAATTATTATAAACAATTGATTGGCACTAAGATTAAAATCATCCATTACTGTACTGTATAATAAATTACAAAAAGTTAAGGTTATTCATTCTATATCAAATTTATACTGTCCCAAATAACTTTCTTTATTGATTCACATGTCTTGTCTAAAATCTTCTCTCGTCGTGTGCCTGGAGGCGGGGTATATGATAGCTGATAGGCTGAGTGTGTGTTAATCCAACTCAAAAAACTTTTTTCCTTGTGACTTCTTGAGATGAAACTAATTTTCTGGTGTACAATTTTTTCACATTTATTAAATGTCATAATATAAAATTAAGCCGGTACCGCATTGAGTTTAGCCTGTTTTTAAATTACCCTATAGGCTCTCTCTCTTCTTAAAATTCTTGAATTTATTATAACTTTAATGGTACCTCTTTTTTTGACATCTAGAGATTTGTGGCCTATAGATACTGTATTGTACTAAATTTCCCCTCCCGGCTTTTCTTAAACTTATGGTGTTAATGATTCTATAATGTTCATAAACTATTATGTAAGGAGTTAAATTGAAAAGCTCCAGATTGCTAGTCTACATTGTGCCACAATTCTTATTTCGGCATTTCGTGAGGGTGTGTATTTCGGCTCGCGATTTAAATTGATTTCTCGGAGTACTGTACTTATGGTTGTCCGCAACTTATTCGGTCTGGCATTGATAGTTTGATGTAACGTCAATAGATTTCCTTCCCGTATAATCATGGCTTATAAAACGTGTACAAAAAGCGTCGGGCTGGGCTTAAGGGGCTTTGACGGGTCTGGACCTAGTGATATTGGACGCAATTCCTTGATTCGGCATGCTAGAGTAGAGGTGGAGGCCAGGTTGATCAGTATTCAAAAGCAACTTGAACAAGTATGAGGTTCACACAGGAGGGACCTGGCTGACACTTACGAGGACGCCGAGTATATCGATGGTGATAAGAGGAGGATACCGTATATATGGAGGGCATACAAAGTCAATCGTTGCCACACTGAGAGAGGGATCTTGATTACAGAGGTCAAGAAGGAGGTCAAGAAAGAGCCAAAGAAATCCGCAGTCAAATTACCACATCTACTCTTCCAAAATTTGAATGTGTGATGCCACCATGTGGTCGGGATTTTGGGAGATGTTCAAGTGTACCATCCATGACAATCCCGACCTCACAGACATACAACGCTTCACCTATCTAAAGGGTCAGCTTTAGGGTGATGCACATAAGCTAGTCGAAGGATTCATTATCGAAAGTGCAAGCTATGCCCCAGCAATTGAGCTCCTGCAAGAGACATATGGGCATCCAGATCGAATCAAGGCAGCTTATGTTACCAAATTCAATCAATTAGTGTCACCCAAACACCAAACAGCTGACCTGAAGGACTTCTATGCCAATACAGAGAGTGTGATGAGGTCAATCATTAGCCATGGTATTTTTCTGGAGGAATTTTGTGTGGTGACTCTTGTCACTAAGTTACCATCACCACTAAAAGAAACCATAAAACGGGAAATGGGAGACTCGAGCCTGGATTATAAGAAATTCACTCATTGCCTCCAGGCTGAAGTGTACAATATGGCGGGTCAAGATAGAGTAGGGGGTACACCCATGGCTACGGCAACATTTACCGCCCAAAGTGAGTACAGGAAATTCAACTGTGTTCTGTGTAGTGGCACCAATCATTTATGGTACAAGTGTATGAAGTATAAGACTCTTAAAGTTAAAAGAGCCCGTCAACTACGTCTCTGCACTGGGTGCTTGTCAAAAGACCATTGCCATTCGGGTTGTACTAATCCTAACATAAGAAGCTGCAAGTTTTGTAAGGGCAAACACTTTCATTCCCTGTGTACACAAAAACAAGGGAAAGAAAGTAGACCAGCGGACGATAACACCAAGAGAGAGCATACTGCGGCTACTTCACCTACAATGTCCGTTGCCACAGGTAAAAATACAGTAATCTTGTCCACCGTATAGCTGCCGGTAAAGGGTAAGGATAATAATTGTGTTAAAATTAGATCGCTACTTGACCAATGTTCTCAGAGGACCTTTGTGAAGTCTTCTGTTCTATCCTCCCTTTCCTACATTTCTAAAGGAACTGAGGAGTTATGTCTTCACGGATTTACCGGGAAACAGGCCTCTAGGGAATATAATGTGGCACTGCAATACAAACACAGAGGTAAATTTCATCATCTAGACGCAATATTAGTAGATGAATTGCCAGAACATAAAGGTGAACTTAACCTAAAGTCTAAACTGGTTAGTTTACAAAGTAAAGGCATAAAATTAGCCGATCCTCACGCAACGGACACAGATCAGCTGGAGCTGCTCATCGGTGCGGATCACTACTACGATATAGTGCGACCTGGGTATAAAAGGTCAGGTAGCCTAATTCTGCTTCCTACCAAGTACGGGTACGCCATCAGTGGTTCATATGTGACACAGCCTACCAGCTCCAGCACAGAAGTAATTACTGTATTGAAAGTAGCAGTAACACCAATGGACGAATACATGTCCACTGGTAATATTCCACCATGCAAAAATGACTTAAATGTTTTGTGGGAATTAGATCATATTGGGAGGTTTGATGTACCTCCCAACCTACCAAATAGGAAAACCTACTATTTGGTAGTAGTCTTGGAAAATCCAACGTCAAGGCTATTAACCTAATTGCAATGACGACTTGTCTATTTTGACTGCTATGTCGTCATTCCAACCGCGGTTAAACAGAAAACGTCTAGAGTCTACTCCTTATCTTGCTCTAGGAGACGTTGTACATTAACCAAAACTACCACCGAAGGTGAAAACAAAAAAAGCATAGAAGAGAAGAAAAAGGGGTTTACCTTAGTTTACCGCTCAAGGCCCATCCCGTATTCCGTCATGCGCAGATCCCTGTCGAACGTGCGCATGAGCGACCCTCTCTTGTCATCACATCTCACGTCAGCAGAAGAACGCGGATGGGCAGGGGTCCGGCGTGAGGGAGGGTATTATGTACGAAGGATTTTCCAAGACGAAACTACCAAATAGTAGGTTTACCTATTTGGTAGGATGGGAGGTACGTCAAACCTCCCAATTTGTTAGTAGTCTTGGCAAATCCAACGTCAAGGCTGCATAACAAATAGGAGGAGGACATCCAAGCCCAACATACCCAAAAAAACAATGCATAAGACAAAATTATGAATGACAAAGAAACACAATTTAAACAAGAGAGTTTAATAAAAGAGTGAAAAACTGAGGAGTAGCTAACAAGAGCAGTTTTAACACGTGCCCGTCATTCATAGTAATGCAAAACCATAGACTTGTCTTAAACCAAAAAGTACTGTACACAAAATCCCTTTTCTTCCAAAACGAACAAAAACATGGAACACAAAAATAAAACACAATTTTCAATTTGGCAAAAACACTTATGTACTGTATACATATAACATAATCCCAAACTTGCAATCCAGTGTTGCAAACCCGTACTCCCCCCCCCCCCCCCTTTTCAAAGAAAACAAAGTAAAAGAAAGAGTGACAAGGGGGGAAGACCAGGCAACTTCGCTAGAGCTCTAGGAAACACGACTCCCGAGAGCTATCACAGGCCGAGGGGGTCTAACAATGGACATGGAGACGGTAGGAGGAGACGAAGGTATGGACAGAAGACCACAAACCCGCCGGGGCGACGTCAGGCAACGAACGAGTCTGCAGGAACCGTAAGGAGGCAGCAAAGGACCGCACATCGTGCGCAGAACCCCGACAAGCAGGGTTACTGGCACGAATGACCCGACAAATGTGGCGTCCTATCTGTACCTTCGAGAGCCTCCCACCAGTCCGAGGAGACACCCCCACAGCTGTACCCGGAGTCGGCGCCACAGACTCACATAGGAGTGCAAGTCCTGCACCGGGCACAACACAATGGTGAGTATGCCCACGCTTTAAAGCCTGGATGGTGAAAGGCTTGAAAACGTGGGTCTCTCTCTCATTCTTGGCAACAAAATGAGGGGAGGGGGCTAACGTGACGACATTCAAGGACGGTCAGAATCCCATGCACTCCTGGGACCGCGACATGGCAGCTAGTTCAGACACCCTATCCCCAGTGGCCAGAGCGACAAGGAAGAGTGTACGCTTGAGCAACTGAACCGGTGTAGTGTCCCGTGTATATGTGTGTGAAGCCAGAAGGTCCAGAGCACGCCCCAGATCCCACTGAGGAGGGATCTGGCGTGGAGGCGGGCGCTCCCTGAAGGCAGCCTTCATGAAGGAATCCAGCTCCTTCGGGGAACGACCAGCCCAGTGACGGACTCAAAGACCTCCCGGATGGCAGACAAGTGGTTACGTATAGTGTTGACTTGAAAGCGACGTGTACGGAAGAGGTGAAACAAGTAGTGTAGGACGAGGGAAGGAGAGCTAACAGTCTGGCGAGTGTCCTGTATCCACCTAGTAAAAGACCTCCAGTGGGACTCGTAAGTCCCCCAAGTCGAAGACGTACATGAACGCTTCAGGAAGTCAGTCAGGTCCCGTCCGTGGACTGGGAGCCACCGTGCCTCACGAACATCCACGATGCGAAGGCCAACGAGGTCCGTAGGTCTCCAACCTGGCTCAAGTGGAAGTGTGAGAGAGGGAGAGGGACCGGACTCGGGCACCACCGCTTCAACTGGGAGTACCAACCCTGGCCGGCCACAGAGGAGCTATTAGCCAGACTCTGCCGCGGTACAGCCGCAGCCTCGCGAGGACTTTGCACATCAACAGTGCGTCTGGTGGCGGAAATATGTATATCGACTGCCACCTGCTCCAGTCTTCCATGAAAGCGTCCGGACCCCCCTCCGGAGTACGAGTCCGGAGGGATAGGTACCGAGGCAACTTGCGCGTCTCCTTCGATGCGAACAAGTCGACCTCCGGAACACCCCAGGAAGCCGCGAGGTCGTCGAATACAGTCTGTTTTATTGCCCATTCTACAAGAACGCCCTGTCCTCTCGACAGGGCGTCCGCCCATAGGTTGGCAGTCCCGGGCAGGTAGGAGACGTGCAGGGAGATGTTGTGTCGGTTCGCGAGGAAGAACAACTTCTCGGAGATTCCCCAACAGAGTCAAAGACCTGGAGGACCCCTGCTTTTGGATACAGTGGACAGCTGTCTGATTGTCCATCCGGAAGGCCACCGACTGGCCCCGAAGGGCCAGCGCGTGGTCCCGCAGGAAGAACAGGGGAACCAACAGTTCTAGGGCATTGATGTGTAGGTGTGTGTGTCCCACCCATCTGCCGTGATGTTGATGTCCCAGGTTGGATTGGTAACCCCACCCTACCTCGCTCGACGCATCTGTATCCACCCAGATCGTCGGCGGGGGGGCGGTCCAGGGCACAAGCTGCAGAGAGCGTGCCCCGAGCAACCCAGTGTCCTAAGTGTCTGTGAATGGTACGCGGGATCGGCATGAGCCGATCCATAGGGGCCAACGAAAACACCTTGTTGCCCATGAGGATTAGGCGGCGCAGCCTGAGCCTCCCTAAGGGAATGGTCAGAGCAGCCCAATTCAGTGAACCCACTAACGAGTCCCAGATCCTCCTCGTGAGGGAGACCGAGTGCAACACGGCGAAGACCTTCCTGCGAAGTTGCACCGCGTTTGGCTGACTCTGGGTTACCGTAGCGTTGGACAGATCCCATTCGAGACCTACCCACGTCACGACACTCGACGGGGTCAGGCGGGACTTGGGAATATTGACTTTGAACCCTAACTGTGTGATGTGTTGAACTACTGTGAGGGTGTCGCGGACGCACTGTTTCTAGGGTGTCTGAAACTATCAACCAGTCGTCCAAGTAAAACAGGATCTGGAGGACGCTCCTGAGGAGAGGAGCCAGAGCCAGCTTCACCAGTTTCGAGAAGATCCACGGCGCGATGTTGAGACCGAAGGGAAGTCTGTCGAACATGAACACACGATCGGAAGTCTGAACGGCCAAGAATCGCTGGAAACGAGGAAGGCTAGGAACGTGCCAATACGCATCCTTGAGGTCCAGCGACACCACCCACGACAGAGTCGCAGGGCCAGTCGTAACTGGTGCACCGTCAGCATCCTAAACCGTGTGTTCACGATGTGCCCGTTGAGGCCGACAGACCCACCACCGGTCCGCATCGCGTCGCAGTCCTTCTTTGGTACCAGAAAAACACGGGAGAGGAAAACCGGTTGACCGGCTTCCACCTCCTTGACGATACCCTGCTCGTGCATGGACATAATCACGTCGGCCACCTCCGAAGAGGCAGGCCGGCTTCGTTGGACAAGAGCTGAGTGGGGGTATGGACTTCCATCTCCAGGTGAGACCCCTCCGTGCAATCTTCCGCCCCCATGTCCCTCGCGGCCACCGAGGGGCGCAAGGGCGGAAACAACCTGTGGTGCCCCCGAGATGAGGTGAGCGACCCTTTCTGCGAGGCGAGAAGGAGAACAAGGAGGAGACCGACCTGGAGAACCTACAAATTTTTTGACGGGGAGGGTCAACCCGGTACGGTCCCTGCGGTCATAAGAGCCACGTTGACCACCTCTACCCCCCCCACCTCGCCGAAAAGGGCGGGTCACCCCATCCCCTGTCCGTCGTGTGTCGGACCCCGTCGAAGTGCGGCCTGAAGTGGAAGGCTGGCCAGCCCTTCACGGCGGGGATGAAGGGAGCAGGAGCAGAAGTGCGAGGCGGAACCGACGCTCTGGCTGGCAACTTCCCTTTGCTGCGCCCTTTCTTGGCGGCAGCATTGGCGGCAGCACCCCGAAGAGGACCGGCAGAAGGACGGGACTGCGAAGACCCTGGTCGCGGCACAGCGCGTCTTTGCGTGTCGTAAGCAGGGTCCGCTGACAGAGAAGCGTAGCGTTCCCAAGCATCCTGCGCAAAAAGCCCCGATGTATATAGCTCAGAGTATAACAAACCCTGACGAATATCCAAGGGGGCCTTTCCGGCAGAACGAGGAACCTTACCGTCTGGCGTTGTCGAGTTGCCTCGCACAAAACCGCCTTCAGCTCGGGACCCAAAGACACCGCGAGCTGAAGGTGGATCCGCCGAACGTGGTCCAAACCCTCGCGAAGATCGCCAGGTGCAGTCGCCTCGATAAGCCTCAGGTGGTGAACAGACGTCTGGAGGGAACCTAAAAGACAAGACAATAAGTTCGCCACCCTCTGCCGCAAGGTAAAATCCCTGTCGACAGAGGACTTATCTGGGTGGGAGAAGAACGGGTTAGCAATAGCACAAATTTCAAGTTTGGGCACGCTGATCCAGGACCAGAACTTGCCATCCAATCCGCCGACAGATACAAGAGGAGGCAAAAGCAGTGACGACTCTGGGGGAGGGACTGAAACAGATCTGTCGACGGAACGGTTGGCGAAGTCTAAGGCCTCAGCAAACCAGGCCTCCAATGGGAGAGGATTACGAGCACTACGGCTAAGCCAGGCTTACCGTCCGCACAAACCCGTCCCATAGGAGGACATTCCCGTTAACACAGCCAGGGACTGAACATCCTGAAGGATGTCCTGGCGGCTGAGGTCTGACCAGGGCTTAGTTCGAGGAGCAGGCGGGGGCTTTGTCTTCACCGAAAAGTACTGAAGATCAGTCCTCGTCGGGAAGCCCGCACCTCCACGTCGGCCACCTGACCATCCACCATGATCGCCCTGAACTGCATCTTATCATTAATTTGGACCGACCAGTCCGAAGGTAGGGCTCTCTCACCTGACGGGAAGTCGGTAGCACGCTCCGGGTGGGAGGCCTGCACCCCCTTCCAAACAGCCAAGGAGCCATAGAGGGGCGGCATAGTCCGCGACGGGACCTTGGCCTTTTGGATGGGGGGCAAGCGAGGACCCTGCCCTAGCATACGGAGAACCCCCGCATGGGAGCCAGTACGGGCACCCCCCTGAGCCAGGGCAGGAGCAGTACTAGCCGACGACCGGGCAGGCGGAGAAGCATGTCGAGAAGGAATGTTGTCCACCGCAGAGGGGAGGGGGACCAAATCAGAGGTAGGTTGGGTGAGGCGCTGAGCTTGTGTCTCCGCCAAGAAGCGCGATAAGAGGGATTCTTGCATCGCCTCCAAGCGCGCGTCGAAGTGTGACACAACCCACCCCTGCATAGCCGAAAATCGATCCGAGAGAGGCGACCCCCCCGAAGATAGTTCGGCCCGCAGGGGCGAGCGTGAGCGAGAGCGAGACCCACGACACGAAACAGCAGCGTCGCGGCCCAAAGAAGGCGAGCGACGACGGCCGTGGCGGTCCTGCGTGACTCGTCCCCGCTCACTAACGCCCGAGGGGGAAACACCACCATCCCCCTCTTCCAGCGTCACGTCAGCCCCCGAGAAAAGGGACCCCGAAACCCCGCTATACTCTACCGAGTCAAGCGGCGGGGTACCCCCACGGGAGCCGGTAATCGAAGATCATGGATAGAAGAAGGAAGTGTTGCAGGATGACGGTAGTGGGAAGGCTGGCCGGGTGGAAAGGAGGTCAGAAGGAGCCGCGGGGGAACAGAGCAGGGATCCCCGGGCCTGAGGAAACCGGGCGGCCCGACACCGAGGCGGAGGAGGGAGGGACCTCCACCTGGGGACGAGACCGTGAAGGAAGAAGAGGCACCGAAGCAGGAGAAGTAGGAGGAGAAGCAACTACATCCTGGCGGACCCCCCTGGACAGAGTAGAAGGAGGGAGAGGGCCAGCTACAGCATGAACATCCGCGCGCGTAGAGGACAAATGAAGAGGACGTCTTTTGTGCAGGGGAAGCGGGCGGAAGGTAGTAGAGCCCCTATCCGGAGAGGCCAGGGGAGGGCGTACAGGGGCAGAGACGCTAACCCCGGCCTCAGGGCGAGAACCATGACGTGGGCGAACGTCGGAGTCAAGGTGTTCAGGTGGTCGAGGAGGGTCAGTAGAGGATGGGCGACGAGGAGAGCGAGAGCGTGGACGGAGCTGGGGATCCCCCCGACGATGTGACGACCGACCACGGGACTCAGGGAGGAGGGCCCGAGCAGGGAGAGGGCCAGGTAAACGGCCTCCAGACGGGTCAGGGATGCCCAGGGCAACGCGTATCCGGTCGTCAACAAAGGCCGGGGAACGGTGGCCCACAGTCCTAATGTGGTGGAAGACCACCGCCCACACAGCCTGAAGGGATTCAGAGGCCACTGCCGCGTCAGAGGAACCAGGGTGATGGTCCACCACATCCACCAGGTCCATACACGGGCCACACAAAGCAGGGAGGTAGGCCGTAGAGGACACACATTGAGAGTGGCGTAAGCAGGACCTGTGCCATTCCAAGCACGGGAGCCACAGCCCTGGCGAAAGCAAGGCATCCCACCTGCAACGGAAGAACACACACCATAAGCAGCACGTTGACGGAGTAAGTGAAGATAAATTCCAATAAAAACCAGGGAATGAGCATGGGTAAACAGGAACACACATGCAAACTGGAAGTCGCACTCACTCTAAACCGTGAGTATCGATGGACGTGAGGAGGGCGGGCGAGGCAGAAGGGCACAAGCAGAACCTGCAAATATGGAGAAAGTGTTAACCACCCAACTCAACCACCTCACATGCAGGGTCCATAACACCAGGAAAGTGCATACACCAATATAGTATCAGGCAACAAGACGACACAAAAAGGGTCACAGTGAAAGCCAACTATAACCGCAAATTTGCGGGCCAATGGAGGCATAACCGTACCGACACAACCCTCCCGCCTCACCGCGAGACCCCCCAGCGATCTCCGCAAATTTGGGGGGGGCCGAACCGCCCGTGGCCCGAACCGAGCCCCCCGCAAATTTGCGGGACCGGCCGAGATGGTCCGGCGCCGAAAAAGCGAGAGGAGCGTCTAGGGAATACCAAAAGAGGCCCAGAAAAAAGCGTCATCTCCTTATGAACTCCAAGCGACGATGGCCTCAAGCTGCTCAGTGTCTTCCTTGATAATATCCTGACTCAACCGGTCAAGGGAGAGGCAAGGAAGACACACCAGGGGAGAGGAGGCACATCCCCCAGGAACCACCCAACCCACAGAGATAGAGCAAAGCCCATGAGGAGAAGTGGCAGGAAGGGTGGTTTGGCACAAACAGGGGCCCCCGTAGGGTACCCCAGGATTGGGCAAAAGGGTATGAAAGGATGGAGGTGAAAACAGTAAGGGAACACAAAACCCAGTAAATGAAACTGGCGAGAAAAAGGGTGGCCTAGCCGTGAGGAGAGAAGGTGTCAGGGGTGAAAAACCCTGTGGTGTGAGGGAGGGGCCCCCGTGGGGTACCCCTGGATATCACGACCCACCAAGCGCCCAGGCCCTTGAGACACAGTGAAGGCTCGAAAGGGGGGACTCGGGAATAACGCTAATAATGCGGCCGACACAAACCCTACAAACAGCACCGCCACCACGAAATCTCAGATCGTGAACCAACTGTACACCTAGGCTATGAAAATATGAAAACTCATAGGGGCATAGCAATTCCTGAATGAGAAACAAGCTAGGCTAAAATAAGCTAAAAGCTAAACTATGCCCAGACTAACAGGAAAAAAGAATATGAAAAGAGAAAGTAATGAAAATCACACGCGAGAAACGCCAGGCGCCCCCGTACCTTCTTAGCTATTTCCACACGCGTCTCCATTAAACACACTGAGGAGCCCATTTACGTGTGCCCTAGATCACGTAACATCTGTCTAACAAAAAGAAGGCCATAAAAGCCGAAACGAACCTAAAACAGGGTGAATTTAAGGATCACAACAAAAGCGGACTCAACCATGGCGACGCGTGAAAAAATTATGACAAGAGAGGGTCGCTCATGCGCACGTTCGACAGGGATCTGCGCATGACGGAATACGGGATGGGCCTTGAGCGGTAACTAAGGTAAACCCCTTTTTCTTCTCTTCTATGCTTTTTTTTTTTTCACCTTCGGTGGTAGTTTTGGTTAATGTACAACGTCTCCTAGAGCAAGATAAGGAGTAGACTCTAGACGTTTTCTTTTTAACCGTGGTTGGAATGACGACATAGCAGTCAAAATAGACAAGTCGTCATTGCAATTAGGTTAATAGCCTTGACGTTGGATTTGCCAAGACTACTAACAAATCGGGATAACCCCTAAGGAATACTCACTGGTTGAGCGGCAAGCACTATCGTCGTATGAGGATACCGTTACCTTCGATCCCGACAGCCAGCAGTATAATGTGAGACTGCCCTGGAACGATACCAAGGATCAGCTGCCATCAAACAAGGGTTTGGCCATAGGCCGTCGTCGGGGACTTCATAAAAGATTCCTCAAGGAGCCTGACTTTTGCGAGGAATACTCAAAAGTCATAAAGGAACAGGTGTCCCGGGGTTTTATAGAAGAGGTGCCTTTTGATACATCGGATACCGGCATTACTTGGCTCATCATGGTGTAGTCAAGGAGAGCAAAACTACGCCAGCAGTGCGTATTGTCTTCGACTGTTCCGCCAAGATGAGTGAACGTCATCCTAGTCTTAATGACTGCCTGTACACTGGACCCTCACTGGTGCCAGAATTGGCGCAGGTTTTGCTTCGGTTTCGACTTGGTAAGTATGCCTGGGTGTCTGATATTGAGAAGGCATTTCTGATGTTAAGACTCCCGAAGACGACCAGGACTATACGCGATTTATGTGGCCTAAATCTCCAAGGCAACTGGATTCCCCCCTAATATGTTACTGGTTCCGGGCAGTTTTATTTGGAGCGACTTGTTCCCAATTCCTTTTAAACACCACCATTTTGAAACATTTGTCTTATGTCAGTGCATCCGCAGATTATTCATCAGATTCGGTCAGGGTTGGACATAGACAATTTACTGGGTACAGGAAATGAAGAAGATTTCCTGGTTGATACCTACGCTGTAGTCTGAGAGATTATGAATGACTCCCATCTACATTTGCGTGAATGGGCGACTAATAATTCTGTTTTGCGGACTGTACTGCAACGGGATGGTGTGGCGGCTGTACAGCAGGAACATGTTAGAGTGCTAGGGTTGTTTCGGAAAACGGACACCGATACCCTCTCATTCGGTGTTCAGGACGCGCAACATTCGCAGATACAAAACGAATTTGCTTGAGTATGACGGCTAACTTTTTGACCCTTGGGGATAGTTCTACCGTGTCGATCAAATCGAATTATTCCTTCAGCAATTATGGAGGATAAAATTAGGTTGGGATAGGTTTTGACTGGCGATCTGGTTCAGGAATGGGAGGACATGATTTCGGATCTTCGTCTCTGTAAGGGTTTTAATTTTCCTCGGAGAGTTGTCAAGGACCATCCTGTTTCCATTCATGCCTTCTCAGACGCTAGCAAGGTCGCGTACGGCACCGCCATATACTTTGTTGACACAAGTGGCAGCCGTCTAGTATGGCGAAGGCGAAAGTCGCCCCGATCAAATCCCTTTCCATCCCAAAATTAGAGCTGACTGCAGTTCTGTTGGCTGCTAGACTCGTTCACTTTGTAGAGGAAACTTTACAAATTTGCTAATATCTCGGAGACAGTTTATATGGAGGTGACAGCCAAATTACGCTCTACTGGTTACATAGCCGAAATGAAGCTACCAGTGTACGTCACCAACCGTGTCGACGAAATTCGTACCCTGCTCCCAACCGCACAGTACCGGTATGTGTCTACCAAAGAGAATCCAAGTGACGCATTACTCGTGGTGTCTCTGCTAAATTTCTCAAATCTTCTGCGTTGTGGTGGAATGGCCCATGCTGGCTTAATGATCCCAACGAATGGCTAGAGAATATAGATTTGAGCGAGCAACACACTGCTATTGTGCACCGGTAATTGACTCGGTGCCTGACGACGACCCAACGGTTATGGGACTGGGATAGATTTCAGCAGCATGAGAAGTTACAACGGTACAGCATGGGTGATACGATTTGTAGAAAATGTAAAAGCAAAAATTAAAGGCACATGCCCACAGGTAGTGCTTACCTCAAAGTGAAGGAGATCAGAATTGCAGATAAATTATTACATAAGCTCTGTCAACAAGAAATATATACGCAGGAATATAAATTACTGGTTAAGGAAACAAAGTCTAGGAATAACCTGATCAACCAGTTGGGCTTACACTTGAAGGGGGACTTGATACATTGCGGAGGCAGATTACGATTGGCAGCCCTCTCTGAGGCAAGTAAGTATCCAATACTACTGCCCCCCAATCATCCCCTCACCCATCTTATCATCGATAGGTGTCGCCGACTCTGTTGTCATTATGGGGTTGGTCATATAGTCACCTATGTAAGACAACGATGGTGGGTGCCTAGAATCAGGCAGGTGGTCAAGAAAGTCCTTCGCAAATGCTTAAAGTGTAGAAGAGTACAGGGAACACATTATGATCCCGTCGAAATTTCTCCCTTACCAAACCTGCGAACCACCCCAGGTGACCCTTACAAAGTTACCGGGGTTGACTACAGTGGAGCAATCCCTGTGAAAGATTCACCCAATCTTAAGGTGTATATGATACTTTTCACTTGTGCTGTTACCAGGGCAATTCACCTGGAACTGGTCACCAACCTCACTTGTGATAGCTTCCTACATGCCTTCCGAAGATTCTGCAGTAGACAGGGATATCCGTGTATCATGCTGAGTGACAATGCAAAGACTTTCATAGGGGCATCAACATATCTTAAAGAAGTGAGCAACAATCCTAAGATTCAGACCTGCCTATCGGATCTAAAATGCGAATGGCGTTTCATTCCCGCCAGAGCGCCTTGGTTTGGCGCCATATGGGAGAGAGCCATAGGCATCGTGAAGGCGGGTCTTAAGACGGTGTTGGGTAGAGCTCTCATCTCGATTGAGGAACTCAACACCATACTCTTGGAGATTGAAGCCACCGTAAATGATCGCCCTCTATACTATGCTTCTGGTGATTTGGAAGACCTTACCCCAATTTACACCCTCAGTACTGGTACGTGGATACAGACTGCGTGATCTTCCTGAAGAGCATGACGAGGATACTATGGAAGATCCAGACTACATAAGTAAGGAAGTGATATCGGCCCGCTACAAATACATTCGTAATTATCGCGAGATATTATGGCATCGCTGGTCAACAGAATATCTGGTGACTTTAAGGGAAGCGCAAAAGAATAAACTAACACCATTAAAAGGTCATTGGCCTAGTGTAGGGGACGTGGTAACCATCCATGAGGAGGCCCGCGCGCATTTTTGGAAATTGGGTCGGATAGAGGAGTTTTACCATGTCGTGGTGAGGTTCGGGTAGCAAAGGTTCGCACCAGGACTGGAGTAATCACACGGCCAACAGTCCCACTATATCCTCTTGAGGGTGACCTCGTTCGCAAGGACACCCCCTCGGATCAGTTATCCATTGAAGTCCCCTCTCTGGCTTTCTACTTCGGCGCAGCCTGTTGATGCGTCTGGCGAACGCCCACGTCGACAGGCAGCCCAGATATCCTCCCAAGCTTGGCGGGATAAGATTGCCTCCGGGCAAATCTAATCATGTAAATTTTGTATATTTTCTGTTGGTGGGAATATGTCCATACTTAGTGTACTCAAACTAGTATGAACAGTCTCGATGTTACATATCTGGGTTGATGTAGCGTTACGTATCATTCCGTAGTCTTAAGTTGAACGCTTCCATAACCTTGGTCGAACGTTCCATGATTGGGTAGAATATATTATTCTATAGTTGTATATGGGAAAGTATTGTAGGATTATATTTCCCATATATATATATATATATATTTGTATTATTTAAGATTGTTTACAAGTATCTCATTGTAAAGAAGATGGGATACATTTCCCATATGTTATGCGCGTGCGCGGTATGTCACGACAGAGACAAACATAACGCGCTCGCTCACTCTCCAACCAACCTCCGTCCCAGCTACACACGCTAAGCCTTCTTTCCTAGTTACTTCACCAGGTGTTTTCGCTTCACTTTTCATCTCATACTCCATAGTCACTACATCATCATCTTTGTTACTTAGCACAACTTAACGTAAATATCTAGCCTATCCTAGCCTATTGTAGCCTCTTTTCATACTCTGTTTACTATACTAACCACTTCCAGTCATCTAGCCTATTTTCCGCCATCCTCCAATCACCAGCTGAGTTCATCAAAGGGTAATATATTCTATATGTTAATGTTCCTTCAATATCAATTAATATACAGTCCACTTATCTAAATTAACCATAACATCTACAAAATATTGACCGAAAAATCTGTAAATAACTTTAATATACGGTTTAGCATCCACCAACGATGGGGTCGGCTCTGCCATATTGAAAGGATATACCCCAGAGCAAGTACAAGAGTCAAGACGCTCAAAGAAAAAGCTTTCGCTATAAGAGGGCCACTCCTCTTCAATGCACTACCCAGACACCTGCGTGACTCAACGGAACATAACCTTGAACGTTTCAAGAACCAACTAGATAAATTCCTACGGATAATACCCGATCAACCCAAGCTGCCACATTACCACCTCTGCGCTGCCAGCAACAGCATCATAGACCAGATGGCGAAGAGACGAGCAGTCGGGTTATACTAGTGGCGGCGCATCAGCATGGCCACGGGCAGCAATTACTGCCTGAAACTGCTCACCACAGGAACCACAGGTAGGTAGGTGTAATAATAATAATAATAATAATAATCGGTTTATTTCAAGCCGGCAGCCAATGGGGCTGAAAATACACAGACTTAACCTATATCTTAACCTAAGTGATCAACAGACTGATCCTGGCTGCTAACGAGAGCGCCTACATACCCCCGAGGGAGTAGGAAGTGGGCAGGAGACTTGGTGGGTCCCCCGAGACGGTCCTTCCAGACCTTGCCTTCACGGCCAGGGAAAGTTTTTGAGAGAACCTCCCCTGCCGGTGCGTGGGATCGAACCCCCGACACAAGGGCTAGCACTCCCAATACAGAGTACTAAGCACGCTCGGCCACCGTGACCGTGTGTGTGTGTGTGCGTGCGTGCGTGCGTGTGTGTGTCTGTGTGTGATTACCGATATGCCAAGAGTAATGATTAGTTGACGTAGTTTGTGTTTCCGAGGTTAGAGAGTGATGGTCGATCAATGACAATCACTGTTGTCAATTGACTGAGAATATGTTATTAGTTGCCCGAGATTGCACTGCATATAAAAGAAAAGACAATACTGTATTAGTTTAAAGAAATAGTACATTTTAAAAACTAACAAATGTAAGGTAGCTTTCTGAAGTCATAAGAGTAGGCGAAAATCTATACTATATCATTAATTATAGCATATTTATCCCCACGACTTATATGACACCAAATTAATATGGATTTTAAACAGGTTATATAATTATAGGCCAATAGTAGATGCAAGTTATCAACTATGACGACATTCGATGGTGGGTCACGCAAGTATAATGTGTCTAACACAGAAACAAAAACAATGCCTTATATGGTGATAATGACGTTATATGTGGACTTATTTTACTCCATATCATTATATGTGTATCTGCCCTTTTGGAATCATATTTACAAGCAGCGTTGTAAGGATCAGTATATGTTATGTTGTTGCTTGTTTTCCTTTTTACTTATTTGTTAAACGTGACATGTTGGGTAGACTTATACAAATTGTGTCACAATCGTATGATAATAATCAGATTATTTCCTTGCTCTACCAAGGGTCACACCTATCGATTACTTTACATAATCCGTGTCCGATCTATATTTATGAAAATGGACTGAAACTTGTATTATGGCTAATTGTTTTGCATTATGCTTATAATCCTGTTAACAATATATTTGTGTCGTGCATAACTTCACATTTTAGCATGATTCGTTGACATTCCTAATCTCGCGCACAAATATATATGAAGCAAAACGAAATCACCAGTCTCCACATTGGTGAAATAAGGTTGGCTAATGTATGATATGGCGTAACTGTCTGCATAACATGTAATGCTAAATATTTAAATATTCTTCTGAAGTCATATACTTTTAACTATTTTGTATTGGCATACATAATAGATTTAATGATTATGGTAACGATTCATACAATCATTTAATTGTATTAAAGGTTGTACTACAAACTATTATTACATCTAGCAAACTCAAAATGACCACTCACATCCCTCTTTACAGAACGAAGACCCATTCATTCATACAGACTTACACTAATATTCTCTAAAGTTTCGGATGTATTACCCATCTTCAGAAAGACGTTGTCTCTCTGAAGATGGGTAATAGGCTACATAGCCCGAAAAGTTAGAGAAGAAAGAATCATAGTTCTTTCCTGTGTTTTCCCCCACCCAATCCACACACACTTGTGGTTCGATAAACACTATTGGTTCACTATATGCACGCGCATATCAGTGTATATTATGGCTATTGCCATCTCTCTCTCTCTCTCTCTCTCTCTCTGCGTAGTGGTTTGGCAGAAGAGTCGCAGGGACCGCACTTTCTACTTATTAAATGCCGATATAACTATGTTAATGTTTAATATTACATGATTAAATCTATGCAAGGGTAATTATATATTATGTGCAGTAAAGTGTATAAGTTTGATAAGAGACTGTCCCCTTATAAATTATTTATAACTATATGCGTATTCACAAACCAAGTGCACTGTGAGTGATGGCAGATAATATCTGGAGGACCATTAGGTTGTCAAACTCTGTTAAGTATTGTTAAGGTATCCACTAAGTCGGCTGCTAGATCACTATTCTCTGTTTCGGCGACGCTGAGGTAGGAACGGCTTACCTAGATGTCAATAATTCTAGCAGATTGGCTCATGCGACCATGTTCAATGTCTCGTCTTTTAGTAATTATATATTTTTAAAGGTTTAACTAATCACGGTCGCACAAGTCAATCAGCTGGAACTATTGACAGCTACGTGGGCCATTATCACCCAAAGAGTCGCTGAAACAGTATAGATATTAGTATATAACATACAGCACTACTGGTTATCTAATGCTACCACAGAAAGTGTAATAGGCAGTCAGACAATCAGTAGCCAACCCTTCTATCCCGTTAAATAGGTAGGGAGGATTAGCAAGG
The DNA here is from genome assembly GCA_032716605.1 of Paralithodes platypus. Lineage (NCBI taxonomy): Eukaryota > Metazoa > Arthropoda > Malacostraca > Decapoda > Lithodidae > Paralithodes > Paralithodes platypus. The sequence goes on from CM064504.1 coordinate 51,642,930, forward strand.
GACATTAGAAAGGGAACAATGTTGACAGGGAGAGAATGAATATAATAAACGCCTGCCAAAAGCAAGCACTCTAAACATTCAGAACAACATTTACCAGGCCTCAATATCATTGGCTTCACCTCAGATGATATACACTTCCACAACAAAGTCTCTTCACAACATCGGGGATGATGACCTTCCAGGTTTGTCAATTAAAAGGTTACAATTACCTTCATATGTTCTTCCTAACAAAGTTCCTCCATTCATTCCTGAAACAACAATCGAATATAATATCCGTGTTAATAGCTCATGCATCGACCATGAACCTCCCGACCTTGGTTCACGCATATTGTTTTGGCTACAATCATACATATTATTGAGGCTAGTGCTTGATAATTTCCTTCAGAACTGGAGAGAAGTCCGGGTGGTCACCGTGTAATATATTATTATTATCTCGTTATATTACAGCTGTAATCATTTATACACATGAAACCCCATCTAGCGCTAATGTAAATGAATAGCATAAATGAAGATAGTTTCACTTTAAACTTCGCACTAGCTAAAGGTCTAATACAAATGGAAGTGTTAGTCACCAGCGAGGTGCAGAACAAGCTTCTGAAAATATACGCGTTTGAAAATTTCGGAGTTCCTACAAGGAAATTGACAGGTAGGAGGGTGAGAATATTAATTGACTCACAACAGAACATTATGATCATCATGTCTCAAAGTCCCATCCAACGAATGTGTGCTTACACTTCATTATATTATGCGTATCATGTTTATAATTATTGGTCAATGTTTTCCATGTTGTGATGTGTTAATAAACATTGTATTGTAAATAGGCATATTAGTAATGTCACACTTAACACACTCTTATGTAGCATTTACTGATAGTGATATTTACGGGTAACTAGTGAGAGAGAGAGAAGGGGGGGGGGGGTCGAATCAAAGGATAATCAACTACTCATGTGAATATTGCTTCACTGTCATTACGATATAATACGCTTAGATTTCCATACGTTTAGAATAACTTAGTGAGTACATATTTGTTAGTAGTCTTGGCAAATCCAATGTCAAGGCTATTAACCTACGTAATTGCAATGACGACTTGTCTATTTTGACTGCTATGTCGTCATTCCAACCGCGGTTAAAAAGAAAACGTCTAGAGTCTACTCCTTATCTTGCTCTAGGAGATGTTGTACATTAACCAAAACTACCACCGAAGGTGAAAAAAAGCATAGAAGAGAAGAAAAAGGGGTTTACCTTAGTTACCGCTTAAGGCCCATCCCGTGTTCCGTCATGTGCAGATCCCTGTCGAACGTGCGCATGAGCGACCCTCTCTTGTCATAATTTTTTCACGCGTCTCCATGTTGAGTCCGCTTTTGTTGTGCTCCTTCAATTCACCCTGTTTTAGGTTCATTTCGGCTTATCTGGCCTTCTTTTTTGTTAGACAGATGTTACGTGATCTAGGGCACACGTAAATGGGCTCCTAAGTGTGTATAATGGAGACGCGTGTGGAAATAGCCTACCGAAGGTACGGGGGCGCCTGGCGTTCCTCGTATATGTTTTTAATTCTTTCTCTTTTCATATTCTTTTTTCCTGTTAGTCTGGGCATAGTTTAGCTTTTAGCTTATTTTAGCCTAGCTCGTTTTCTCATTCAGGAATTGCTATGCCCCTATGAGTTTTTATTTTTTTCATAGCCTAGGTGTACCGTTGGTAAACAATCTGAGATTTCGTTGGTGGCGGTGCTGTTTGTAGAGTTTGTGTCGGCCGCATTATTAGCGTTATTCCCGAGTCCCCCCTTTCGAGCCTTCACTGTGTCTCGAGGGCCTGGGCGACAGGTGGTTCGTGATAATCCAGGGGTACCCCACGGGGGCCCCTCCTTCACACCACAGGGTTTTTCGCCCCTGACACATTCTCTGCTCATGGCTAGGCCACCCTTTTTCTCACCAGTTTCATTTACTGGTTTTTGTTTTCTCTTCCTGTTTCACCTCCATCCTTTCATAGTCTTTTTGCCCAATCCAGGGGTACCCCACGGGGGCCCCTGTTTGTGCGAAATCACCCTCCCTGCCACTTCTCCTCATGGGCTTTGCTCTATCTCTGTGGGTTGGGTGGTTCCTGGGGGATGTGCCTCCTCTCTCCTGGGTGTGTCTTCCTTGCCTCTCCCATTACCGGTTGAGTTAGGATATTTTCAAGGAAGACACTGCTCAGCTTGATGGCCATCATCGCTTGGAGTTCATAAGGAGATGACGCATTTTTGTGGCCTTTTTTGGTATTCCCAATTAAGACGCTCCTCTCGCTTTTTCGGCGCCGGACCATCTCGGCCGGTCCCGCAAATTTGCGGGAGCTCGATTCGGTCCTCTGGGACGTTTCGGCTCCCCGCAAATTTGCGGAGATCGCTGGGGGGTCCCGCAAATTTGCGGGAGGGTGGTGTCGGTACGGTTATGCCTCCATTGGCCCGCAAATTTGCAGTAATAGTTGGCCTTCACTATTGACCTTTTTTATGTCATCTTGTTGCCTGATACTATTTGGTGTGTGCACTTTACTGGTGTTATAGGCCCTGCATGTAAGATGTTGAGTGGTGGTTAACACTTTCTCCATCTTTGCAGGTTCTGCTAGTGCTCTTCCACCTCACCCGCCCTCCTCACCTGCCTCTGTGCTCCCGGTTTAGGGTGAGTACGGATGCCTGATTGCATGTGTGTTCCTGTTTCCCCATGCTCTTTACCTGGTTCTTATTGGACATTCTCTCCACTTACTCCTTCGACGTGCTGATTCTGGTGTGTGTTCTTCCGGTGCAGGTAGGCTGCCTTGCTTTCGCCATGGTTGTCGCTCCCCGTGCTTGGGGAGCCCCAAGTCCTGCTTGCGCCACTCGCAATGTGTGTCCTCTACGGCCTACCTCCCTGCTCTGTGTGGCCCGTGTCTGGCCCTGGTGGTTGTGGTGCACCTTCGCCCTGGTTCCTCAGCGGCGGCAGTGGCCTCTGCTTCCCTTCAGTCGGTGTGGGCGATAGTCTCCCGCCACATTAGGACTGTGAGCCACCATTCCCCGGCCTTTGTTGCCGCCTGGATCCGCGTCGCCCTGGGTATCCCTGCCCCGACTGAAGGCCGTTCGCCTGGCCCTCTACCCTGGGTCCCGCGGCCGGTCGTCACATCGTCGGGGGGTTCCCATGCTCCGTCCACGCTCTCGCTCGCCTCGTCGCCCATCCTCTCCTGCCCCTCGTTGTCCTCCTGATCGCCTTGACGGCGCCCATCGCCCTCGTCATGGTTCTCGCCCTGCGGCCGGGGTTAGCGGCTCTGCCCCTGTGCGCCCTCCCCTGGCCTCTACGGGTAGGGGCTCTCCTACCTTCCGCCCGCTTCCCCTGCTCGACCGACGTCCTCTTCCTTTGTCCTCTACGCGCACGGAGGTTCAGGCTGTAGCTGGCACTCTGCTTCCTCCTCCTACGCTGTCCAGGAGGGTCTGCCAGGGTGTATTTGCTTCTCCTCCTACTTCACCTGCTTCGGTGCCTCTTCTTCCTTCACGGTCTCGTCCCGCGGTGGCGGTCCCTCCTTCCTCCGCCTCGGTGTCGGGCCGCCCTGTTATCTCAGCCCCGGGGATCCTTACTCTGTTTCCCCCCGCGGCTCCTTCTGACCTCGTTTCACCCGGCCAGCCTTCCCACTCCCGTCGTCCTGCTCCTCCTCCTTCTTCTCTCCCTGACTTCACTTCCCGTCTCGCCAGGGGGGTACCCCTCCTCTTGCCTCGGTGGGGTTTCGCGAGGTTTCGGGGGTCCCTTTCTCAGGGGCTGACGTGTCGCTGGAAGAGGGGGATGGTGCTGTTTACCCCTCGGACGTTCGTGATCGGGGGCGAGTCCCTCAGCGGCGACACAACCGTCGTCGCTCGCCTTCCTTGGGCCGCGACGCTGCTGGTTCGTGTCGTGGATCTCGCTCCCGCTCGCGCTCACCCTTGCGGGCCGACCATTCTTGGGGGGGGGGTCGCCTCTCTCGGATCGATTGTCGGCTATGCAGGGGTGGCTTGTGTCACGCATCGACGGGTGCTTGGAGTCGATGCAAGACTCCCTCTTATCGCGCTTCTTGGCGGTGACACACCCTCAGCGCCTCACCCTACCTACCCCTGCTGCGGTCCCCCTACCTTCTGCAGGCCTACGCTCTGGTCAGTCTTCCGCCGCCGGGACATCCTTCAGGATGTTCAGTCCCTGGCTGTGTTGCCGGGACTGTCCTCCTATGGGACGGGTTTGTGCGACGACGGTACGCCTGGCTTTGCCATCTTGCTCGATCACCCTCTCCCATTGGGGCCCTGGTTTGCTGAGGCCTTCGACTTCGCTGGCCGTTCCGTCGCCGGCTCTCCTTCCGTCCCTCCCCCGGAGTCATCACTGCTTTTGCCTCTTCTTGTGTCTGTCGGCGGGTTGGACGGCGCGTTCTGGTCCTGGTTCGGCGCGCCCGTTCTTGGACTTTGTTCTATTGCTACCCCGTTCTTCTCTCACCCAGTTCAGTCCTCTGTCGACAGGGTTTTTCCCTTGCGACGGTGGGTGCCGACCTTCTTCTCTTGTCTTTTGGTTCCCTCCAGACTTCTGTTCACCACCTGCGGCTTATCGCGGCGTCTGCACCAGGCGGTCTTCGCGAGGGTTTCGGCCGCGTTCGGCGGATCCCCCTTCGGCTCGCGGTGTCTTTGGTTCCCGAGCTGCAGGCGGTTTTGTGCGTGGCAACTCGGCGACGCCGGACGGTACGGTCCTCGTTCTGCCGGACAGCCCCCTTGGATATTCGTCAGGGTTTGTTGTACTCTGCGCTCTCACTGTCGGGGCTTTTTTGGGCGGGATGCTTGGGGCCGCTACGCTGTCATAAGCTACCTGCTTATGACACGCGACGACGCGCTGTGTTGCGAGCGGGGTCTTCTCAGTCCCGTCCTTCTGCCGGTCCTCTTCGGGGAGCTGCTGAAAGTGCTGCCGCCATGCACGGGTGCAGGACAGGGACGTTACAGGCCAGTGTGTCAGTTCCGCCTCGCCCTTCTGTTCTTGCCCCCTTTTCATCCCCGCCGTGTCGGGGCTGGCCGGCCTTCCACTTCCGGCCGCCCTTCACCGGGGTCAGCCCCGCGCCAGCCAGGGGTTGGGGTGGCCCGCCCTTTTCGACGAAGTTGGGGGGGGGTAGGGGAGGTCAACGTGGCGCTCATGCCCGCACGGACCGTACCGGGGGTACCTCCACGTCAAAACAATGTGTAGGTTCTCTGGGTCGGTCTCCTTGTTCTCCTTCTCGCCTGGCCGCCCGGGTCGCTCCCTTCCTCTCGGGAGCTCCCACGGGTTGTTTTCGCCCTTGCGCCCCTCGGTGGCCGCGAGGGACGTTGGGGGCGGCAGCTTGCGCGGAAGGGTCTAACCTGGAGGTGGACGTCCAGACCCCCACTCCGCTCTTGTCACCGACGCCGGCCCATCTCTTCAGAGGTGGCCCACGTGTTCCCATCCATGCACGAGCAGGGTATCGTCGAGGGAGTTGACCGCCGGTCACCCGGTTTTCCTCTCCCGTGTATTTCTGGTACCAAAGTAGACCTGCGATGCGATGCGCCCGGTGGTGGCTCTGTCGGCCCTCACCGGGCGCATCGTGCCCACACGGTTTCGGATGCTGCCGGTACCCCAGGTACGCCTGGCCCTGCGCCCTCTGTCGTGGGTAGTGTCGCTGGCCCTCCCGGATGCGTCTTGGCTCGTTCCTCTCCATCCTCGATTCCAGCGATTCTTGGCCGTTCGGACTTCCGATCGTGTGTTCCTGTTCGACAGACTTCCCTTCGGTCTCCACATCGCGCCGCGGATCTTCTCCGCACTGGTGGGACAGGCTCTGGGTCCTCTCCTCAGGAGCGGGCTCCAGATCCTGTTTTCCTTGGCCGTTTGGTTGATAGTTTCCGAAGCCCTAGGTCTGTGCGTACGCGACACCCTCACAGTCGTTCGCCACGTCGCACAGTTAGGGTTCCCCATCGATGTTCCCGAGTCACGCTTGACCCCGTCGCGTGTTGTGCCATGGGTCGGTCTCGCATGGGATTTGTCCAGCGCTACGGTGACCCGGGTCTGCCGGACGCGGTGCACCTTCGGCGGAAGGTCTTCGCCGTGTTGCACTCGGTCTCCCTCCCGGGGTGGCTCTGGGACTCGTTAGAGGGTTCGCTGCATTGGGCCGCTCTGCCCATTACCTTAGGGAGCCTCAGGCTACGCCGCCTACTCCTCATGGGCACCGAGGTGTTTCCGTTGACCCCTATGGATCGGCTCCTGCCGCTCCCGCGTACCATTCGCAGACACTTCGGAAACTGGGTAGCTCGGGGCACGCTCTCTGCGGCTGTGCCCTGGACCGCCGACAATCGGGGTAGACACAGATGCGTCGAGCGTGGTAGGGTGAGGTTACCCATCAAACCTGGGCCGTCAACTTCCCGGCAGATGGGGGGGACTCACGACCCTTACCCGTCCATGCCCTCGAACTGTTGGTTCCTTTGTTCTTCCTGAGGGACCACGCGCTGGCCCTTCGGGGAAAGTCGGTGGCCTTCGGGATGGACACTCAGACAGCTGTCCTCTGTTTCCTAAAGCGGGGGTCCTCCAGGTCATTGACTCTATTGGGGATCTCGGTGAAGTTGTTCTTCCTCGCGGACCGACACACCTTCTCCCTGCATGCCTCCTCCCTGCCCGGGCATGCCACCCTGTCGAGAAGACAGGGCGTTCTTGTAGAATGGGCAATGCAACGGCCTGTGTTCGACGACCTCGCGGATTCCTGGGGTGTTCCGGAGGTCGACTTGTTTGCATCGGAGGTGCCGCGCCAGTTGCCTCGGTCCCTCTCCCTCCGGCCTCGCACTCCGGAGGGGGATCCGGACGCTTTCATGGTAGACTGGAACAGGTGGCGGTCGATATACATATTTCCGCCACCAGACGCACTGTTGCTGTGCAACGTCCTCGCGAGGCTGCGGCTGTACCGCGGCAGCGTCTGGCTACTCGCGCCTCTGTGGCCGGCACGGGCTTGGTACGCCCAGTTGACGCGGTGGTGCCCGAGTCCGGTCCCTCTACCTGTCTCCGACTTCCACTTGCGCTAGGTTGGGGCCCTGCGGACCTCGTTGGCCCTCGCATCGTGGATGTTCATGAGGCACGGTGGCTCCCAGTCCACGGACGGGTCCTGCCTGACTTCCTGAAGCGTTCCTGGCCGACTTCTCCTTGGGGGACTTACGGGTCCCGCTGGAGGTCTTTTACTAGGTGGATACAGGACACTCGCCAGACAGTTGGCTCTCCTTCCCTCGTCCTCCACTCCTTGTTTCACCTCTTCCGTACACGTCACTTTAACGTCGACGCTATACGTAACCACTTGTCTGCCGTCCGGGGGGTCTTTGAGTCCGTCGCTGGGCTGGTCGTTCCGCCGCAGGAGCTGGATTCCTTCATGACGGCTGCCTTCTGGGAACGCCCGCCTCCGCGCCTGGTCCCTCCACAGTGGGATCTGGGGCGGGTCTGGACCTTCTGGCTTCACCCACGTATACATGGGCCGCTACACCGGTTCCGTTGCTCGGGCGTACCCTCTTCCTTGTCGCTCTGACCACTGGGGATCGGGTGTCTGCACTAGCGGCATTGTCACGGCCCCGGGACTGCGTGCGATTCTCCCCGTCCTTGCATGGCGTCACGTTCGCCTCCTCCCCTCATTTTGTTGCCACGAATGAGAGGGAGACCCACGTTTTCCAGCCTTTCACCATCCAGGCTTTCCAGCGTGGGCATACTCGCCATGTGTTGTGCCCGGTGTCAGCCTTGCACTCCTCTGTTGCGTCTGTGGCGCCGCCTTCGGGTACTGCTGTGTGGGTGTCTCCTCGGACAGGTGGGAGGCTCTCGCAGGTGCAGATGGGACGCCACGTTTGTCGGACCATTCATGCCAGTAACCCTGTTTGTAGGGGTTCTGCGCACGATGTGCGATCCTTTGCTGCCTCCTTCCGGTTCCTGCAAAGTCGATCCTTCCCTGACATCGCCTCAGCGGTTTTGTGGTCTTCTATCAATTCCTTCATCTCCTCCTACCTCTCCATGTCATTGTCCAGTGTTCGACCCCCTCGGCCGGTGATGACTCTCGGGGGTCGTGTTTCCTAGTGCTCTGGCGAAGATACCTGGTCTTCCCCCCTTGTCCCTCGTTCTTTTCCTTTGTTTTTTGACAAAGGGGGGGGGGGGAATACGGGTTTGCAACACTTGATTGCAAGTTTGGGATTATGTATTGTTACAGTACATAAGTGTTTTTGCCACATTGAAAATTGTGTTTTGTTATTGTGTTCAATGTTTTAGTTGGTTTTGGAAGAAAAGGGATTTTGGGTACAGTACCTTTTTGGTTTAAGACAAGTCTATGTTTTTGCATTACTATGAATGACGGGCATGTGTTAAAACTGTTCTTTTTAGCTACTCCTCAGTTTTTCACTCTTTTATTAAACTCTCTTGTTTAAATTGTGTCTTTGTCATTCATAATTTTGTTTTATGCATTGTTTTTTTTGGTATGTTGGGCTTGGATGTCCTCCTCCTATTTGTTATGCAGCCTTGACGTTGAATTTGCCAAGACTACTAACAAATTGGGAGGTTTGACGTACCTCCCAAGCTACCAAATAGGAAAACCTGCTATTTGGTAGTAGTCTTGGAAAATCCAACGTACATAATACCCTCCCTCACGCCGGACCCCTGCCCATCCGCGTTCTTCTGCTGACGTGAGATGTGATGACAAGAGAGGGTCGCTCATGCGCACGTTCGACAGGGATCTGCACATGACGGAACACGGGATGGGCCTTAAGCGGTAACTAAGGTAAACCCCTTTTCTTCTCTTCTATGCTTTTTTTCACCTTCGGTGGTAGTTTTGGTTAATGTACAACGTCTCCTAGAGCAAGATAAGGAGTAGACTCTAGACGTTTTCTTTTTAACCGTGGTTGGAATGACAACATAGCAGTCAAAATAGACAAGTCGTCATTGCAATTAGGTTAATAGCCTTGACGTTGGATTTTCCAAGACTACTACCAAATAGTAGGTTTTCCTATTTGGTAGGTTGGGAGGTACGTCAAACCTCCCAATAATAAACACTGTACTAACTAACATGGAAGAGTTAGTAGCTATAAACCATTATGATTAAAAGCACCGTAACAACTCATCCTCACACCCTCCCATTGGATCCTATCTGCCCAGCAACTTTTGTGAATATCGGTTGAGATTTAACAGAAAAACAAACGAGTGTAAAATTCGACCAAGTGATTCTCTCTCGCTCTCTCTGTTATGGGGGTCCATGGGTGTGTAGCTGACTGTTCCTATGTATTGCTACCTGAAAGAAAGCATCAATTGTTAATATAATTGGCCATTTGTATCGTCCTGACCTGAAGTTTATGTTTTCGTCTCCGTTTGTTTGTCTGTAAACAAGATACCTCACACATTTTTTAACCGACTTCAATTTAGGAGGTGATCATGATCACATCCTAGAACCCAGATTAAGAACTCTGACTGTATATTTTCTAGATCTCATGTGACTGTGTCTCTTCCGTGGCTTGACCTCCCTACTGCCAACCTTTATAATTGGTGAGGGGCACAGGGCCTTGGGTGGGGCTTTGGTGTCCCGGGCATTTCCACGCCCTCCTCAGCTCCTCGCCTGGGAGTGGCTTCAGACATCTGGGCTTTCTTAGTGGTAAGCAGGGAGGGTTCTGTGGGGGTGCTCGGTTATGGATTTGCCCTTGCTCGGAACCTTGGGGCTGCTCGGTCAGACAGCCTGTGGACAACAACAACAACAACCTAGCATATACTTTGGTTCACTTTTATTTGTTCATTTATGTATAATTTTATATTTGTTTCCTCCCTAGACCTCCATCAAGCTTAAAAAAACACTCCCCCCCCAAGACCATCCTTCAAGATAAATTTGTACATTTTTCGATAGAAATATGTTCCGACTGAATACCGGTTCCTCTTAAATTACAAGCTTGCTATTGCTTCCCAGGAAAAATCGACACCTAAATGACACGAACAGAAAACTAATGGGGCTAAACTTGAGAAAGAAGGGGGACAAGAAAAAAGCCCCATCTCCCCTTAACCTCGTATAATTTAGCCGATTACTCCTATTGTAAACAGATTAGGTTCTCTGAGATAAAGTACATCGTAGGATAGGTTTAACCCCGTCTGTACTGCGACGTCTTTTTAATTTAATTTTTTTATTTTTTCCCACGCCCTCTATATTTAGCTATATTTAGATGATTTTGTGCAGCTTAAGAAGGATCTGTGGTAGAATAAAGGGTTAATTGAGATAGTTCAAAGCCAATTAATTGGTAGAGGCCCTTTTTAAGCTGAAAAATATCGTCTAATAGTAGCTAGAAGAAAATAAAAAGACGTCGCCGGTACGGAAGGAGTTAAGAAATACTGAGTAGAACTATTAACATATATATGTAATTTAGGTGGCCGCCACGTTCTAAGGATAAACGTTATACGGATAAAAGAAAGGGACATATAGATATTAGGGAATATTACATTGAAATACATGAAAAATATACGAGAGAATGGAAGTGAATTACATAATAATGACGAAATACGGTGGAAACTTTTATAACTCTATAACTCTTATATTGAAGGCCTTCGATATGTCTAGCGCAATAGAAAAGGTCTCACCGAAGTCCCAAAAGGAGGATGACCAAGAGTTAGTAAGATATGAAAGAAGATCTCCAATAGAGCGACCCTTAAGGAAGCCATACTGGCGATCTGAGAGTAGATTATGTAAAGATAAATGCTTAAGAAATTTGGAAGTAAGAATAGTTTCAAAAACTTTAGAGACACAAGAGAGGAGAGCAATTGGACGATAGTTGGAGGGTTGAGAATGGTCACCCTTCTTTGTGACAGGTTGAATGAAAGCGAATTTCCAGCAAGAAGGGAAGACGTTAGAGAAGAGACAGAGACAAAAGAGTTTGCCTAGGCAGGGAGTCAGCACAGAATAACAGTTTTTGAATACAACAGGAGGAACACCATTCGGACCATACGCATTCTATGTACTAAGCCCAGAGAGGGTAGAAAGTACTTCTTTAGAAGAATTTAGGATATTAGGCATAAGTAGGAGAGGGATGAATAGCACCGGAATCATCCAAGGTGGAGAGTTTAGCGAAAGTTTAAGCGAATAGTTCAGCTTTGTCAGAGGAAGAAATGATGGTTGTGCCATCAGAGTGGAAAAGGGGAGGGAAAGACGAGGAAGAAAAATTGTTGGAGAGGTTTTAGGCTAGATGCTAGAAAGCTTGGGAAGAGCTAGAGTTGAATAGTTCAGTGCATTTATTATTGATGAAAGAGTGTTTGGCAAGTCGAAGAACAGATTTGGCTTGATTCCGGGCAGAAACATAGGAAGAATGAGATTCTTGAGTTTTAAGGCGTCGGTACCGTTTAAATGCTTCCTCCTTATTGCGTACAGCAGTAGAAAAAGCATGAGTAAACCAAGAATTTTTGCACTAGTCAGAGAGAGAGAAAATGGAATGTATGCCTCCGTGCCCGATAGGATTACCTCGGTAATGCGTTCAGCACTCTCCGAGGGTCCTCGGCCACAGAAGCAAAATTCATTCCATGGGAAATCAAAGACTGCCGGAGAGCCTCCCAGTCGTCAGCGACAAAGTGCCACAAGCGCCGCCTGCTAAGAGGATCAGGTGGCCGTACTGGAGAGATAGAACAGATGACAGAGATAAGTTTATGGTCAGAGGAGCCCAAAGGAGAGAAAAGATCGACAGTCTAAGAAGAAGGGTTAGAAGTTAGAAACAAGTCAAGAATGTTGGGCCGATCTCCGAAGCGATCCAGGATACGGGTAGGTTGCTGAACCAACTGTTCTAGGTCATTTAGGATAGAAAAGACGTAGGCTTGTTCACCAAGTTGGTCAGTAGAATTAGAGGAGAGCCATTGGTGGTGATGAACGTTGAAATCTCCTAAAATGGAGATTCAGAGAAAGGAGAAATGGCTAGAATGTGTTCCACTTTAGAGTTTAGATAATCAAACAATTTGGGAAAGTAGGTAGATTTAGGGGAAAGACAGATATCACATAAATATTTAATATGAGAATGACAGGAAAGTTTGAGCCATAAAGTGGAGAAATCAGAGGAGCCAAAATTGGAAATACGAGAGCAAGTGAGTTTGTTGTGCACATATGCATAACATCCGCCTTTGGCTTTGAAACTAGGATAGAGAAAGTAGGAGGATACAGAGAAGGGGCTGTTGGCAGTTGCTTCGGACACCTGAGTTTCACACCCACTGAATATGTCCGCCTTGGCTGGGATCGAACCCAGGTCAAGCAGATTCACACGTGAGCGTGCTTGCCACTCGACCGCTGTGGCTCCAGTGCTGAATGAAATTATCAAGCACTAGCCTCAATAAAATGTATGATTGCAGCCAAAACAATAAGGGTGAACCAAGGCCGGGAGGTTCATGGTCGATGCATGAACTATTAACACGGATATTATATGCGATTGTTGTTACAGGAATGAATGGAGGAGGTTTGTTAGGAAGAACATGTGAAGGTATTTGTAACTTTTTAATTGACAAACCTGGAAGGTCATCATCCCCAAAGTTGTGAAGACTTGGTTGTGGAAGTGTATATCATCTGAGGTGAAGTTAATGCTATTGAGGCCTGGTGAATGTTGTTCCGAATGTTGAAATACTTGTTTTGGCAGGTGTTTATTGTATTAATTTTCTCCCGGTTATCATTGTTCCCTTTCTAATGTCCCTTGCTAATCAAGATATACAGTACAAGGTATTGTCACGCGCAGGTCTGTGACATCAGCTCGGCCCCCTGACCTCACTCTTTATTTCTTTCTCTCTCGGAGTCATAAAGATTGCCCACACTGGCCCGTCAAACCTACCTACTTCTCTCTCTCTCTCTCTCTCTCTCTCTAATCAATATTTTAAGCTATATATATATATATATATATATATATATATATATATATATATATATATATATATATATATATATATATATATATATATATATATATATATATATATATATATATATTATATATATATACTCTATATATATATATATATATATATATATATCACTTTATGTTCGTTTTGTTTTATCACTACATAACACATATGCTAGGTTAAAGTAATGGAAATGCATATATTATATATTGTATAAAAGGAGAAAAATACAAGACAATCTACATTTAGACAATATATTGGTTATAAATATATAAAACAGAAAAAAACGAGATGTGAACATAGTAATACATTTATGTACGGGACAGTCAGACTTAAAGGTCATGCCTTAATTAATTACCTCCACTATTTCAACATTGATTATATCCAAGTTTGTTCCATGATATGGAGTATTTCTACTTATGTACAAAGGTAATTACAAAATGTGAATTGTGAAAGTGAAATATGACTGTGGAGAGTGGCTGTAGCTTATATCACAATTATTTGACTACCTTGAGTATTTTCCGACCTTGTTTCCGTGCTGACTTTATTGCAACACCCCTGGTTCACAGTCAAACTTTGCCACCCAACGATGCAATGTGCTTGCAGACGGCAAAGGAAACATGCGTACCTCACGCAAATACCTATATGCTTTAGGGCTCAAACTATGCAATGTTAAAGCTTGACTAATGTCATCTTCCTTCCAGTGTGACACAGACTTTCCTGTTAAGAAAAAATTGACTTGGGAAGATGAAAAAAAAGGACTTAAACCATTCATAAACTGTTCATATGCACGTGCTGAAGCATGCTCTATCTTGGCAAGCAGATAATTTTTGTCAGTTAGCCAATTAGCCTTTTCAATAAGTAGAGCATCTTTTTCCATTCTTACACTTTTTACTTCCTTCTTCATATCTTCTAACTGGTGTTGCATCCCTTCGATGCTCGCAACTGGTTCCACATTTTCCTGGCACACCTGATCCTGTATGTCTTCCAAAAGTCTTTTCCGCCCCCGTTGTTCATGTTTCAAATCCCTTGAGGCAACGTCTTTTGTTTCTGCAATAAAAGTTTCAGGTCCTATAGCTTCAGGTGGAAAGAGAGAGAGAGAGAGAGAGAGAGAGAGAGAGAGAGAGAGAGAGAATCATAAGCAGTTGCAGGTAGTAGCATATAACAAGTATGCACATGAACAAAAATCCTATAGATTATATACTACTATGTGTTCTAACCGAAGTAGAACAAAATATGAATGATATATTATCTACAAGTGAGTGTGTAAATGAAGGAAGTGTTCAGCCAAAAATGCTGAACATATTCATATTACAATATTGTATACAGTACCGTGAACACAATATACTGTATAAATAGTACTGTACATACATACTAATAAACACCTTATACATATATTACATACACGTTAATAAATGTATATAACTAAAACATAATAGTGTGCTCTTAGTGCAAATGTGTTCATATTTTATATTGTTAAATTTATTAGAGAGAGAGAGAATATGTATGTGTGTGTGTGTGTGTGTAAAATGAATGGAAGCTCAAATCGAGCACCTTGATGCCGAAATAATTTGTTTTATTTATTTATATTTTATATACATTTTACTTCACGAAAGTCTTTTGTATATCTACAATGATTATGTATTGATTTTTTCTTTAACCTAAGAAGTGCGCATGGGGGTAATTAGACACCTCTCCCTGTGCTGACGTATTTGAGCTGTTTCCATCACTAAAATATTCATTTTACCATATATAGCATTAATACTTATCCATACGCGCCTATTATGGGTTGATTATAAAGGTATTAACCTGAAACAACAATAAAACGAGTGAAAACAGCGTTTGGATGGTCAAAATCGGAGATACAGGCCGCGAGTTATATAATGTATGGGTGAGGCAACCTGCTTTCCCGCCAATTTCCCCCAAGGCCACTGAGACACAGTCGATCGATACTCTCTCTCTCTCTCTTGCACTCGCTTGCTAACAGTGATGACAAGGCCCTGCTTGCAACTCGCTAATGTTAGCACGAAAATATACCTCAGAATAAGGGAATAACAGGGAAAATAGGTGATAACTGAAGGAGGGGAGGAAAGTGGGGAAGGAGGGGAGGTAGAGGAGTGATATTTTGCATGGCCCAGGGGCAAAATATATATATATATTTTTTTTTTCGATGTTTAAAGTTGATTTTTTTTTTCTCTGACTCTTAAGAGTCTTCCCGCAGTCCGCCGGGGGAACTCTTAAGAGTCTTCCTGCAGTTCCCGGGTTAATAATATGCTAATTTCATATTGTTGGACTACCATACAAGTATAAAACAATTTAGAGAAAACTAAGAACAAACAAGAGTGGTGGCAACACTCTCTGTTGACATAGCCCAACCTCTCGCCGTTCACTGTGTTGGAATACCACCGCTCACAACATGAGGTGCTTTTAAAATGTATCTATTGTTCATTATTGTTCAGGATGTATTATAGCTTTGTTTAGGTGTATTAACCTAAGACGTGCGCATGGGGGGTATGAGACACCACACTCCTGTGCTGACGTATTTGAGCTGTTCCCATCACTAACATCGTTATTTTACCATAAATAGCATTAATACTTATCCATATGCGCCTATTATAGGTTGATTATAAAGGTATTAACCTGTTACAACAATAAAACAAGTGGAAACAGCATTTGGATGGTCAAAATCGGCGATACAGGCCGGGAGTTACATAATGTATGGCTGAGGCAACCTCCCTCCCCACCACTCTTTACCAAGTCTGGAGAGAGACTGTCGATCGATACTCTCTCTCTCTCTCTCTTCCACTCGCTTGGTAACAGTGATGACAATGCCCTGCTTGCAACTCGCTAATGTTAGCACGAAAATAGACCACAGAATTAGGGATTAACAGGGAAAATAGGTGATAACTGAAGGAGGGGAGGAAAGTGGGGAAGGAGGGAAGGTGGAGGGGCAAAAAAAAAAAAAAAAAAAAAAAAATAATGGGTGTTTTAAATGATTTTTTTCCCCCTTACTCTTAACCCGGGAACTGCGGGAAGACTCTTAAGAGTCAGAGAAAACAAAAATCAACTTTAAACATCGAAAAAAAATAAAAAACATTATTTTTATTTTTTTATTGCCCCTGGGCCATGCAAAATATCACTCCTCTACCTCCCCTCCTTCCCCACTGTCCTCCCCTCCTTCAATTATCACCTATTTTCCCTGTTATTCCCTTATTCTGAGGTATATTTTCGTGCTAACATTAGCGAGTTGCAAGCAGGGCATTGTCATCACTGTTAGCAAGCGAGTGCAAGAGAGAGAGAGAGAGTATCGATCGACAGTGTCTCTCCAGCCTTGGGGGAAATTGGCGGGAAAGGAGGTTGCCTCACCCATACATTATGTAACTCCCGCCCTGTATCGCCGATTTTGACCATCCATACGCTGTTTTCACTTGTTTTATTGTTGTAACAGGTTAATACCTTTATAATCAACCTATAATAGGCATATATGGATAAGTATTAATGCTATTTATGGTAAAATGAATATTTTAGTGATGGAAACAGCTCAAATACATGCGCACAGGCAGAGGTGTCTAATTACCCCCATGCGCACTTCTGAGGTTAAGAGTCTTCCCGCAGTCCGCCAGGGGAACTCTTAAGAGTCTCCCGGCAGTTCCCGGGTTAAGGAGTTACTTCATCGTACAGCTATAAATACCGTGCATAAAAAGATGAGTAGGGATAAGGCTTTTACACGTGACTATATAATTTATACAAAATGTTTTAGAGGACTATAGCTAATTATTGTAGCAGATAAAACATCAATAACTAATACATTAGGAATTTACATACGTGTAACAGACTCGCAGACATATGATTCACAATACAGAACGGTACTGTATGTGAAAGCATACATAGAAGTAATACTAAATAACCTATACAGTTCTTATATTAATATTTCAAGTACCGGGTAACTAGATGTAATTGGAAATAGTAGTGCTCACCTCTTGATGTTGGTAAGTGAAGTGTTGGAAGTGAACCAGCCTTTATCCGGTGCAGTGTTTTGGGTAATGGAAGGCCTAATAATTCATATTTAAGATTTCTTTCAAATGCAGTTGTCTCAAAATGCAAACTGCATATCCTTGCAATAGCATCATTAATATAGTCTGATCTCTTACACAGGTGAATCCATTTGTTCTTTGTTTCGTCGTCTTTGGGGAAGGAGTGAAAAGTAATATGCTTATCACTTGCTTTTTTCTTGTTTGAGAAACACCCAAACACTGCACAGTTGTTGGGCATGTCTGTACACTTGCTTAAGCAAAACAACACAGTAAAACATCGAGGCTATGCTTAAAAAAATTCACTTGATTCTGGAGAGATGTGCGCAACCTACACAAATCAAAGGAGGGTAAATACAAGGTCCATAGATACTCGTAGTATCTATGGACCTTGGGTAAATACTGAGGGCGGGAGGTCAGGGGCCGATTCTATGTCACTGCGCGAGTCAGAGGAGTTTGGGGCATCTGGTGACAATACCTTGTACTGTATATCTTGTTGCTAATCCTCCCAATCTATTTAACGGGAATGAAGGGTTGGCTACTGACTGTCTGACTGCCTGTTACACTTTCTGTGGTAGCATTAGCATGACCAGGAGCTGTCTGTTATATACTAATGACTATACTGTTTCAGCGACCAGGTATATGTCAATAGTTCCAGCTGATTGACTTGTGCGACCGTGATTATTTAAACCTTTAAGAATTAATAATTACTAAAAGACGAGACATTGAACACGGTCGCATGAGCCAATCAGCTAGACTTATTGACATCTAGGTGAGCCGTTCTCACCTCAGCGTCGCTGAAACAGAGTATAGTGATCCAGCAGCCCACACAGTGGACACCTTAACAATACCCAACAGGGTTTTACAAACTAATGGTCCTCGGAGTCACCGTCCTACATCTATTATCTGCCATCACTTACAGTGCACTCGGTTTATGATTACACATATAGTTATTTTGAATTATATAGGGTGACAGTCTCTTATCTAACTTATAAATTTTACTGCATATAATATATAATTCTATCTATCTATCTATCTATATGCTCAGGCCCAATCCCCATTTTGGGGGTAGCCGACTCAAGACAGAGCAAGAACAGGGAAAACACAAAAACAACATAAAACAACGAATAAACACAGATAAAAAACACAAATACACACACATCTAGGTCACCTAGGAGAAGACCTTGCATAAACTTAATAATGTAATATTTAACATTAAAATAGTTATATCGGCATTTAAACCCAACACACACACACGCAAACACTCACACACATACGGCTGCCATGTGGATGAGGTTGCGGCCATCCGCTTTATACCGAATTGTGATATAATTATGGTCTCTTCAGGCCTAGCGTGGTTGCTAAATTTCAGTATATCTTAAATAGTTCCTACGCATGTTTGTTCTCTTCCAGAAGCCAATAGGTATAAGTCATAACATGATTGGTTGTTAAAATATCAGTGGATATATCTTTTTCATGAGCTACCCTGGCAACCTGTAACGCGCTGAGTTAGTTGCGAAAGATAATAATTGGTAGAAAGTGCGGTTCCTGTGACTCTCCTGCCAAACCACTATTCCTACAGAGAGAGAGAGAGATGGCTAGAGCCATAACATATACTGATATGCGCATGCATGCAGTGTAACATTAGTGTTTATCAAAACACAAGTGTGTGTGTGTGTGTGTGTCTTTGAAAGACCATATTAGCATTCTTGATTAACCCCTTATTGGCGGCGCGCAACACATGTCGAGTGAAATCAATTTGGACTAAGTGGCGGTGCACGACAGCTGTCGAGCACCATTTTCAGCACGTAATGTTGCTGAGAGAGAGAGCTGAGCGGTGGGACGAGCGTAGTAACCTTATGACCGCTCCCCACGACCACCGTGGACATACTGAACTGTATTCTACTTTCCTCCACCCTCCCTACCTCGTCACACAGGGAATTATGTCAGGAAATTACCTTATTTCAGGGTTTTTGCACGATCGTTGCAAGAGAACCAGTGGTCGTACAAGGATGGTTCGGGTGTCATTGGAAAGCTCTGTTTACGCCCTTTCAGGGATAGATACTTGTTTTATGCTCTGGGTCTTATTTAGGCATGAAAATGAGCACGGAAACAATCCTATTTAGGGTAAAAAAAAAACGCTGTGCGGTATGGTCAAATAGACCGCCTAGCCCGCCAATAAGGTGTTAAAAAGATTCCCAGAGGTTAGGTTTGCTCAATCGTCTGTTACCCCCTTATCCCCGTACAGCCTCTTTCTCAGTACAGGGATACTGTTGTAAGCGTATCAGGTATTGTTCGCATATGGAAAATGCCTCTGAAAGGGTGCAGTCAAAGGCATGTAATCTCTACTCTTCTCCACCATATTGTCTACAATCTCTCCACATTGTGAAAATTGCATGTATATTACTGTTATGCCATTATTATAATCAGTGTTCTTCACAGCTGTCCCAGCGTATACCTCTCACTCTGCAGAGACAGAGGGCCACCCGCTTCGTAACTCATTCCCACCACTTTTCTACCAACAGTTAACTTAAATTTCCCCGTAATTTTTCAGCTCAACAAGTAAAGTATGGAATTCACTCCGTAAATGTACGTGTCTATCCCTCACCCTATAACTTTGTTTCAAGCTTTGTGTGTCCCCCAGTTACATTCCAGTGCACCTTGAATATGGTTCTGTACTATTTATTCTGTTCTGACCGGGGTAAGGGGGACAATAGTATGTCAAATTGTTTATAAGTAGTTTTGCCTCTTGTCTCTTTCATACACAGAGAAACAATTTATTAGGTAAAGGGAAGTGGAGAACATCAAACCTCGGATTGTCATATCGAGGAATTCGGTTGCTTGTAATGGGAATTTGCATTACATAGGTGAAGTGGCTCTGCGGGTCATTTTTTTTTATATGTTTAGATGAATATATAGAGTAAACATTACCGAGTACTTATTCTTTTGATTAATAAATACTCTATCCACAGATATTAGAGTCAAGCTTTCGTTTATAAGTCTCTTCGATGTATTCGTCCATTTAATTCGTCTCTCCCTTTCCCTCTCGCTCTCTCTCTGAACGGTTTAATTATATTTGCATTGATATCCAAATGTATATGCTAATAACAAACACCTTTATCATACATATCAACATTGGTCCTGATGTGGCGGCATTTGGTCCTGATGTGGCGGCGTCTACGCCGTGGGGCCACCTCCCGAGGCTGCCAACTGCGGATGGCTGCCGACCCTCCACGGCCGAAGACAAAATCAACGACCAGTGGAGGAAAACCGGATGCCGGCCGCGGGGAGCAGTTTCGGGAGCCAAACCGTCACAACCATCCCCTGCCCCCTCCCTGGGGGCACGGGTCCTTGGAGCGGCTTCGGTCGCGCCGGGAATTTCCACACCTCTCACACCACACACACACATCACACAGTTTTTCCTACACCGAGAAATGACTCTCCGGCTGTCATTTCTCGAAGACTTCTTCTAGCCGGAGACATTGAGAGCAACCCAAGGACCCACGTACACATACATATGTCCAACTTGCTCAAAACCCATCACTTCGAGTCGCCATACTAAGGGTTCAGTTCTCTGCAATTCATGCGGGAACTGGACCCACTTCACCTGCACAACACTTGCCTCCAAGAAACACTACACAAACACCTGGACCTGTTCCTCATGCCCCTCCCTCTCCCAGTCAAATCCCTCACCTAAAACCCGTCCACCTCTCCTCCCCAACCCACCTAACCTTCCCATATCATCCACTCCCCCCCTAAAACCCGTCCACCTCTCCTCCCTAACCCACCTAACCTTCCCATACCATCCACATCCTCAACTCAACACACACCACACCCATCCTAATCCATTCCAACCCCCATCTCCTGCTCCCCAATCCCCACATCACCTCACCCATCCCAGCCCCCCGCCCCTCCCCCCCCCCCACCCCCACCCCACCCCATCCTCGTGCAGCAGCACCCAACATACATCGTGCACATAACATTAACATTCTTCAACTGAACATAGATGGCATCAACACAAAGAAACACGAACTCTCACACTTCATCAAACAACACAACATACACATTGCCATCTTACAAGAAACAAAACTCTGCACAACACAAAAACACCCACATTTCATAATTTCACCACCATCAGACAAGACCGGGCTGTCGGTGGGGGCGGTGGACTCATCACCCTGGTACACAAAGAAATATCATACATAGTAACCAGTGTACAAACCAAATCCCTCCTCCCCCCAAATGATAACACAACAGAAATACAGTCAATTAAAATACGCACTGGCAACAACTCCAACATAACCATCATAAACACATACATCCCTCCCCAAACATCCCCTAGAGTACCAAATGAATACAGACCACACCTACAACACATCACAAACACCCCACACATCATCCTGGGTGGTGACTTCAACGCCAAGACGTCAGCCTGGTTTGTCGACAACCCCGACACAGACAGAGGGCTTGTACTACAAAACCAAACCGATAACCTCATCATCCTTAACGACATCCATCAACATACCCATATTCCTCACCAAGCCCTCTATAACCCATCATCTCCAGACATCACCTTTTGCTCCCCAGAACTCGCCCCCACAACATCCTGGAGGGTGGTCAGAACCTTAGGCTCTGACCACCTCCCGATCATTATCACCACCAAAACCAGACTCACCCCAGCTAGCCACAAACACACATACACCAATTATAAAAGAGCTAACTGAGAAGCATTCACAAATGAGACAGAACAACACTTCACAACTCTAAACAGTACACCAACATCAACAATGCTGTACACATACTCAATAAAACTATCCAAAACGCTGACAAGAAACACATTCCAAGAGGTAACAGAAAAAGACACAACCCCAACTTCACACCAGAAATTCAAAACCTCATCAGACAACGCGACATACTGAAACACTCCCCAGCACCCCACACACAAGACATCACACAACAAATTCAAGCACTCAACACCCAAACTAACAACAAAATACAAGAACAACAAAAACTAAATTGGAATAACTTCCTACAAACACTTGATCACAAAACAAACCCCAAAAAACTCTACAAAACACTAAACAGCATCACACTTTCCAACAGCAACACAACACAATCACATGCTGCAATCACAACAACAGACTCTACTCCTTCATGTAAACAACAAGCAAACACTCTCATCAATCACTTTTCACATGTCAGCCACCTAAAACCTCACAAAGAACGACTAACGTGTCATCCGACGTAAGAGACAATTCCCCACAGACCCTGACTATACACCCTTCACCAATCACCAGACAAAGCATATCATCAACAATCTCAAGCACTCACCCGCCTGTGGCCTAGACAACATAAGCAACATACACCTCAGACACCTGGGACCGCAAGGCATACAAGCACTCACTAACAGCTATTCACACAACACAATACCAGACATTTGGAAGCATGGTATCATCATCACATTCCCCAAACCCAACAAAGACCCCACGCTACCCTCCTCGCACCGCCCCATCACACTCCTTTGCTCCCCCTCCAAAGTCATGGAACGCCTAGTATTACAACTAATTACACCTGACCTACCCCTAGCTCCAACACAACATGGCTTTAGGCCACTGCACTCCACAAACACTCTTCTCGCAGACCTTACACAAAGAGCTTTCGACGGCATCAACTCAGCTAGACCACCACACAGATCACTATTAGCCACACTCGACATTAGTAAAGCCTTTGATGCCATCCCCCGCCACAACCTAACAAACAAAATCTACAACACAAACATGCACAACAACACAAAAAGGTGGCTGGCCAACTTCCTAGCAGACAGATGTGCACACGTATCTTTTGCCGGTCAGTCATCTAAAATCAGAAACTTTCCAAATTGAGTCCCACAAGGATCCGTCCTATCGCCCGCACTCTTCAATCTGTATATGCACGATATAACTACACCCAATACGCCCCAAATAAACTTAGCCTCCTATGCAGATGACATAACACTCACATGCACACACCATGACCCAAAAAGAGCAACAGATCTCCTTCAACCCTATCTCAACACACTACATGGCTGGTGCACTACAAACAGACTTAATCTAGCCCCAGCCAAATCCACCGCAACCCTGCTCACAAGTTGGACAGGAGAACACAAATACATCCCTCAACTCACCATAAACAACACACCCCTAACACATACACACACACCCAAAGTCCTAGGAGTAACATATGATACTTATATGACATTCAAACAGCACACCACAAACATTAAAAAGAAACTGACACCCAGACTTAACGCCCTCAGGTCACTTGCTCACACAAAATTTGGACACAACAAAGAAACTACCACCACAGTATATAAACAATACATAAGATCAGTGATGGAATACGCAAGCCCAGCCTGGGCTTCTAACCTAGCTGAAACACATCATAAGACCTTACAGACTATTCAAAACAAAGCCCTGAAGATCATTACAGGTTGCACAGCTACTTCACCCACAGATCACCTACATCAAGAAACCAAAATCCTCAAAGTCAAAGACCATCTGGACATGAGAGGCACTCAATTCGTGGCAGCAGCCTCTACGAACCAAGACCACCCACTAAACTACATGGCAACACATGCACAGACACCAAGAAATATCAAAACAACACCCAGCACACGGTATCACACACAATTATTGTCCTCTCTCCATCCCTGCCGACCCCGAACCAACTTCCAAAAGCACATCCATACTCATATCTCTCACCGATCCATCCACTCACTCACAGACAACACGCAGCTGCATGCACGACCTCCCGAAATCCATCCTTCCGAATCCTCCCTTCCTCGCGAGGACAGAGTCCACCTGGCCAGGCTGAGATGCAGACACCATCCAGCTCTCCTGAGCTATCAGAAGAGACTGGATGACTCCGTTGTCGACGCCTGCCCGGGATGTAACACAGCACCCCATACCATTAAACACATCATAGAAGACTGCATTTCACACAACCACTTACGCCAACAACACAATCTACACTCAATGAGAGCTCTGTGGGAAAGCCCGATCGTGGCCATGGCCTTTCTCAGGGACTCGGGGCTGTTCGGCCAGGCAGCTTAGGGAACAACAACAACAACAACATTGGGAAATGCAAACCACTAAAACTTCTCTGGGGCTACTTTGAAAGTATATAGCATTTTCCAATGACATTTTAGTAGGACCTATTTTTCTTATAAGTTATAACGACTTTGAGGTTTGTAGCACTTATTTCCGAGCAAATCATGTATTTGTTTCTATTTAAGTGGGTTACCAGTTCTAAAGTCTGATATTTGTATACTGTATTTTAGTCATATATATATTTCTCCTTCTCCAAACCTCCTTCTCAAACACAAAATACACATCTGGAGAATATCATAATTATATCAATATATATTACACTGCTTTCATTGCTGAATGACCTCATAATTTTTTGTCTAACAGTGTAGGATTCTTTTGTGTAAGCGACCAGTTATGAAAGCTGTTATTTTGGTATGGGCATTTCACTAATGACGACTAGATGGATATGGATATGCAATACAATATTTTATTTTAACCTCTGAACTGCGCATGGGGGTAATTAGACACCTCTCCCTGTGCGCATGTATTTGAGGTGTTTCCGTCACTAAAATATTCATTGTACCATTAATAGCATTAATACTTATCCATATGCGCCTATTATGGGTTGATTATAAAGGTATTAACAACAATAAAACGAGTGAAAACAGCGTTTGGATGGTCAAAATCGGAGATATAGCCCGCGAGTTGTATAATGTATGGGTGAGGCAAGCTGCTTTCCCGCCAATTTCCCCCAAGGCCACTGAGACACAGTCGATCGATACTCTCTCTCTCTCTCTTGCACTCGCTTGCCATCAGTGATGACAACACCCTGCTTGCAACTCGCTAATGTTAGCACGAAAATATACCTCAGAATAAGGGAATAACAGGGAAAATAGGTGATAACTGAAGGAGAGGAGGAAAGTGGGGAAGGAGGGGAGGTAGAGGACTGAGATTTTGTATGGCCCAGGGGCCAAAACAAAATAAAAAAATAAAAAAATAAAAATAAAAATATATTTTTTTTCGATGTCAAAAGTTGATTTTTGTTTTCACTCACTCTTAAGAGTCTCCCCGCAGTCCGCCGGGGGAACTCTTAAGAGTTTCCCTGCAGTTCCCGGGTTAAGTAACAACACAATGCTACACATAATGCTGTATTTGAAGAAAAAGGCATGAGACAGAAAGGTATGAAGAGCCCCAAAACAAATGCCGCAAATCGACAATATGGGCCAGCCCGGGAGCATATTTACCAAGTCGAGACTAGTAGGTGCCATAGGGTAAATTTGGACCAATCACAGCTCGAGTTTACCCTAGGATGACTATTATCAAGTCACAAGACTAACTTCAACCATGCATATAACCCTGGACAGCCAACATTGTAGCACTAAGTATGAAAATATAACTACAAAGTAATAGAAAATTCTTATAATAATGCCCTCGGTACTTTAAATTATGCAAATAAATATATCCCATTATGTTTTACGATAGTAAGAGTTAAAGCGTATCTGGCAACAGTGTTTAGTCCCAGTATAGCGATCATTCGGCATTCAGTGTATTCGCCTTAATACTATGTCCTATTATAATGATACCTATTACTACTTCAATATAATACAACCATAGACAATACCATTACATATTATTTGAATCTGATATAAAGTTCTCCACTATATGTTAAGCATGAACAGTCATGACAGAACCGAAATATTATCTATGGACTTTAGTGCACAGCGAAGGTTTTGATTCTAATGTTATGACTCCTGACTTGTCAATGAGTTCATTTGGCTTAAATAATAATTATATTTATTCCAAATATAAAAATATAAAAGGCCTACACTTGAATAAGTCAATTCTACATATAATTTAGTCCATAACACTATTTACGATAAATATAAGCTAGGTTAAGTATGGATTAATGTTAGTTCTGTAGTTCGAAATTCATTGTATTGATTGATTGATTGACTATATTTATTAAGAGTTACATACACCCTGATAGGGACAGAAAGTTGGCGTATTTGTTAAAAGCACCCCAATACAGCATGATCACTCCCACAGGGATAACCTATGGGATAACCTACACAATTTTAGCTAACTTATTTCCATCAGGGTCCCTGTTGTGAGGTAAGAATGAGAAGTCTACAAGGGAGTCGAACAAACTACAGTAGAAAGTGAAACTCCACCACATTGTAAACCTCCTGTACCATCTCAATGAAAGATCTAATAATAAATAGCCTACCAAGACAAATACCGTGCAACAATTAATTACTTAAAATATAGGCTAGTGTGGCCTATTACATGTTGCAAAGAATATTTTATGGCCTATTATATGTTGCGAAGAACATTTTATGGCCTATTACATGTTGCGAAGTAATTTTATGGCCTATTACATGTTAAGAAGTATATATATGGCCTATTACATGTTGCGAAGTATATTTTGTGGCCTCTTACATGTTCGAAGTATATTTATGGCCTAGTACATGTTGCGAAGTATATTTTGTGGCCTCTTACATGTTGCAAAGTATATTTATGGCCTATTACATGTTGCGAAGTATATTTTGTGGCCTATTACATGTTGAGAAGTATATTTATGGCCTATTACATGTTGCGAAGTATATTTTGTGGCCTATTACATGTTGGGTGAAGGAAAGCGTGCTCCGTGTCTGTGCCTTCAATGCCAATGGCATAAATGATTTTAGCAAGAGAGAGTGTCTGATGCGAGAGCTTAAAGATGGATGTGTGGATGTGTGTGGGGTAGGTGAGACGCACCTGTTGGGTTCTGGAGTGTGGGATGGTGAGAGTGAGCATGATTTGTGGGATGGGGAAGGATGGGTTGTCTGGTCTGGATTAGATGCAGGATATAAACGTAAGAAAAAGGAAGGGGTAGCAGTAATTTTGTCAGAAAGGTTGAGGAAGTGTGTGAAAAACTATGGATGCGTGGACTCAAGAATTGTATGGTGTGAGTGCAAGATTGGGATAGATAGGTATACTTTTATGTGTGTCTATGCGCCAGTCAACCAAGAAACTGGGAAAGGTGCGGAAGAAAATCGAAAATTTTGGAATAAAGTCAATAAATGTATAAGAGAAAGGCAAGAGGTAATATTAGTAGGCGACATGAATGGTAGAGTTGGAAACGAGGAGATAGAAGGTATAGTGGGTAAATGGGGTGTGGAGGGTAGGAATATGAATGGTGACTTCCTTTTAGAAGTATGTGCGGAGAGAGAGATGTTTCTGGCTAACACATTTTTTGAACATCGTCACATTCATAGATATACATGGCACAGAGGTGAAGGTGATCAGGAACAGAAATCTCTAATTGACTACGCCATGATGAACTCCGGACTAAAAGGAAGAATTTTAGATTCAAAAGCTGTAAGAGGTATGCTGACGGGATCAGACCACTATACAGTGCTGACAAAAGTGAGGATAAGGAAAGAGTGGAAATATGAGAGGAAAGAGAGAAAACTGACAGTAGAGAGAATAAATGTGAGAAAATTAAATGAAGAATGTAATGCAACAAAATACAAGGACATCCTGAAAGAGACTATAAAGGACATGGATGTTATGATAGATCTGGGAAATACTGTAGACGAAGTATGGAAAGGTACAAGAGACTCCATGATTAAAGCAGCTGAGAAAGTATGTGGGAAGAAAACCTTTAAAATGTGGAAGAAGAAAGGTAACGCATGGTTTAGTAAAGAGATAGAAGAAATAGTGAAAAAGAAGAAAGAGTTCAGAAAGAGTATGCTGCAAAAGAATATACCTAGAGAAACTAGAGATGCGAGGAAAGAAGAATATACAAATTTGAAACAAAGAGTGAAGAGGGCGATACAAGACGCTAAAAGGAAGACAGATGAGGCATATGGGAGAAAGATTAGTTAACAGTTTCTGAATGACAGGAAAGCATACTACAGAGCTGTGAAAGAAGCCAGAGGGAAGAAGACTGAGAGTGTCTCAGGTGGTAGGATGAGGGACATGAATGGGGAAGTGGTAGAGGGTGATGGTGTGGTGAAAGTATGGAAAGATCATTTTAGTAGCTTAGCTGTAAAGAGTAGGGGGAAGGCAAAGATCTCATCCATAGGAATGGAGAGAGGTAGAATAAACAGGGTAGTTGAAAGCCAGATAAGCAGAGAAGAAGTAAATGAAGCAATCAATAGACTTAAAATGGGCAAAGTTGCTGGAGTAGATAACATCCCAGGTGAAATGCTGAGATATGGAGGAGAAGAAGCTGTTGACATAATGCATAGGTTATGTAAATTAGCATGGGCAAAGGAAAGTGTACCAGAGGACTGGAGGAAAGCAGTGATAGTACCCTTGTACAAAGGGAAGGGTTGTAAAGAAGAGTGTAAGAATTATAGGGGAATTAGCTTGCTTAGCATACCTGGAAAGGTACACGCAAGAGTAGTAACACAGAGGCTACAGAAGATAACGGATGACAATATAGGCGAGGAACAGGGAGGTTTCAGAAAGGGCAGGGGCTGCGTTGACCAGATAGCCTCAATGCGATTGTTGGTAGAGAAGTATCTGGCCAAAAACAGAAAACTCTATGCAGCATTCATGGATTTGGAAAAAGCCTACGACAAAGTAGACTGGGAGGGCCTGTGGGATGTGTTAACAGTATATGGTGTGGGAGGAAAGTTGCTAATGGCAGTAAAATCTTTTTATAGGAATGCAATGGCAAATGTGAAGGTAGGGGATAAGTTAAGTGAAAGTTTTGAGGTCAATGTAGGTGTAAGACAGGGATGTGTCATGTCAGCTTGGTTGTTCAATATATACATGGATGGAGTAATTAGGGAATGTAGGGCTGTATCAATGGGTGTGGGAGCTAGACTGGAATCAGAGGGAAGAACATGGAAGATTTTAACATGCCTATATGCGGACGATGCAGTCCTGTTGGCGGAAAATGCTGAAGAACTTCAGAGAGTGGTCACTGACTTTGACAGGGTATGTGAAAAGAGAAAGTTAAAGGTCAATGTAGGGAAATGTAAGGTAATGGTGTTTGAGAGAAGAATGCATGAAACTATTGATTTTAAGGAAAAATATAGAATCAAGAAAGAACACAAGAAAAGTTGTAAAATAAAATTGAAAAATGAAGTACTAGAAGAGGTTGAAAGTTTCAAGTATTTGGGAGCTGTACTATGCAAATATGGTAAAATGGAGAGTGAGATAAAAGAGAGAAAAATGCAAGGGAGAAAAGTGATTGGAGAACTTGATAGTATTCTCAAAGGAAGAATGGTTAGCCAGGAAGTCAAAAAGTCACTGAGAAACAGTGTGCTGCTCCCAACACTCTCGTATGGAAGCGAGACATGGACGGCAAGTGACGAGGACCTCTTCAAACTAAGAGCTGTGGAGATGAGCTTTTTCAGAATGGCAGCTGGCATGAATAGGCTAGATGGGCCAAGTAATAGGGAAGTGTACGAGTCCTTTGGAATGGAAGAGCAGGCTTTGGGCATTGATTGTGGTGTGGTTGAGTGGATAAAGAGAAGTACTTTGAGGTGGTATGGTCATGTTCAGAGAATGGATGAAGACAGAATGCCAAGAAAGATATATGGGAGTCAGGTGAGTGGAACCGCTAGTAGTGGAAGACCACCTATGGTATGGGAAAAGAAAGTGGAAAAATATATTGAAGAAAAACTTCCACGTAGTGGAAGGGGAATTGTGGCACGGGCAAAGGAGGCATGTCTTGACAAAGTAGCTTGGAGACGTTTCTGTCATGGCCATCCTCTAGTGGGGGTTTCCCAGGGGGAAGCAAGGCGTCGGAGATGATGATGATGATTACATGTTGCGAAGTATATTTTGTGGCCTATTACATGTTGCGAAGTATATTTTGTGGCCTATTACATGTTGCGAAGTATATTTTGTGACCTATTACATGTTGCAAAGTATATTTTGTAGCCTATTACATGCTGCGAAGAATACTTTTTGGCCTATTACATGTTGCGAATAATATTTGTTGGCCTAACACATGCCGTGAAAAATATTTGGTGGCCTAACACATGCCGATAACCCGGGAGCTGCGGGGAGACTCTTAAGAGTTCCCCCGGCGCACTGCGGGGAGACTCTTAAGAGCAGAGACTTTGAACACGTACCAAAACCGCGCGTTTATAGCCAGGCGGCTGAAAATTGGTGTGGGTATAGTACTACATGTCAACTCTCGATACCACCCCGCCAAACGCTCGCCCCGCACTCGTGCAAGCACCACCGCGCCAGTAACCACGCACTAGTCATGGAGCCTACACGTCCCTCACGCTCGCTCCCTGATGACACAACCAGCCCTCCTTCTGGTGGTGTTAGCCGCCGTGGAAGGCAGAGGGTGGCTGCCAAAGACCCTAGCTACCAGTACGACACGCCCTACAGCTCAGAGGACGAATCACCAGCACCCAAAGCACGAAAAACACGGGCAAGCAGGGCAATGGCACAGAGGTCATTGGTCTTTCGGGACACTGCCACCACGACCCAGGCCACTGCAACAACCACTACCACCACCACTGCCACCACTGCCACCCCTGCCACCCCTGCCACCGGTACCAGCGACGCAGGAGGCCGCCCTAGGGCTGCATTACCTGCGGGGGCAGGAAAAATGAAAGGCACGGGCGTAGGGAAAAGAACCCGTACGCCAGCCACAGTGCCCCTACCACCACCAACACCACCAGCCGCCCCTGGCCCGGCTGCCCCTGCCGCCCCTGCCGCCCCTGCCGCCCCTGCTGCCCCTGCCGCCCCTGCCCAAGGAACAGGGAAGGGGAAGGGGAAAGGGAGAGGGAAAGCGACTGGGAAAGCGACTGCTGGCCCTGGTGTCCCTGCCGGCCCTGCTGCCCCTGCCGCCCCTGCTGCCCCTGCCGCCCATGCCGCCCCTGCCCAAGGAACAGAGAGAAGGGCGACAGGCACCACCATCATCTTGCCATCAAGGCCACGCACCACTGCTGCCCCTGTCGCCGCCGCTGCCGCTGCCGCCGCCCCTGCCGCCGCCCCTGCCACCACCTCTGCTGTCCCTGTCCATAAGACTCCCGCATGTGCCAAAGTGACCCGGAAAACTCTGACACCATCTAAGTATGCCGCCCGGCTGTTTGATGGTGATTCGCAGGACATTGGCAGCCCGGGTTTCGACGACGAAGCCCTAGCACGGGACCAAGGGTGGGGGGATTTGGGAGTGGACAGTGGGAGTGAGTCCGACGTCGGTGACGAAAATGAGGAAGGGCATCGTCTGTCAAGTGAAGAGGAGGGTAATGATGATGAAGTGCTGTATCGCGACCATGGAAGCGATATTTCAGACGATGAAGCAGACGCAGACGACATTCCGATCCCTCAGCTGCCTTCGTTCGATTGGTCTGACGGGGTCAATTTTGTACCTGACGTGCCCCAGTTCAATCCTGGGACGTCAGGAACAACTGACGACTGGCCCTGTGATGATCAAGCGAACGAAAGCGACTTCTTCCTCGCTTTTTTCGACATGGAGGTAATGACGTACATCGTTGCCCAAACAAACGCCTACTACGGGTGGGTGTTTGGCAGATTGGACGTCCTTTCTCCAAAAGCGAGAATACGAGGCTGGGTGGATACGACTGTGGAAAAATTTCTGACGTTCTTTGCCTTGTTGTTCCTCATGCCTCTGATCAAGAAGCATGTGTTGCAACACTATTGGAAGCACGACCCTCTCATCGCCACCCCAACTTTCAATAAGTTCATGACTCGTGACAGATTTTTGTTGCTGCTAAGATTTATGCACTTTGCAGACAACGAAAATCCTAACAGGATTGACAGGATATGGAAAGTTCGGGATGTGTTCACCATGTTGTTGGAGAGGTATAGGAAATACTTTTACCCCTTCCTCAATTTGGTGATTGATGAGTCGCTCGTGCTCTTCAAAGGACGTCTTGTTTTCAAGCAGTATATCCCCTTGAAGAGGCATAGGTTCGGAATCAAGCTCTTCGTGTTGTGCGACTGTGAAACTGGAATAGTGCTTGACATGATCGTGTATACAGGAACTGACATTGACGTACCGAAAGCCACTGCCAATGACCCCATGGGCATGTCAGGTGCCATCGTCAGGAAAATGTTGGCACCTTACCTGGGCAAAGGCCACATCATCTACACTGACAACTGGTATACTTCTCCTGCTCTCTGCCAGTTTCTTTATGACAACCAAACGGGGTCATGTGGGACTGTCAGAAAGACAAGAAAGTTTATGCCAAAGTTCACAGGTGATGTCATTCCTCTCACAGATGCCTCCTCCAGTGACACACCTTCAGAAGACGACCTGGCCCAGGAACACCGCGAGAGGTATGTGCGAAGAAGGCGACGAAAGGGGCAGAAATACAAGCAGCTCGAGAAGTGTGGGAAACTGATAGCCCTGAAGTGGAAGGATAAGCGAGACGTCCACCTGCTTTCCACCGTCCACACAGGTGCCCAGGTAGATTCTGGCAAAATCCACTACCGAACCAGGAAGACAATCTACAAGCCCGACATGGTAGTGGACTACACAAAAAACATGCGCCTGGTGGACAAGTCTGACTGTCAGCTGTCAGGCGTTGAGTGTCTGAGGAAGACTGTGAAGTGGTATCACAAGCTCTTCCTCCACCTAGTTGACATAACGATGCTGAACGCCTACAACTTGTGGTTGGTGAAAAAGGATATGGCCCCAAACCAGAAGCTGAAATTCCGGGATTTCGTGTACAACGTCTCCTACCAACTCCTGGAGAAGTATGGCACCACCACTCACAGACGTACGGCATGGCGTGGGGATCACATTCCTGACCGCATCCAGCTGGGTGTCGAAAGACACTACCCAACCAACACCGAGCTGATTGGCACTCGTCACAGGCAGGTGCAGTGCACCGTCTGCAGCTCCAGTGTCAGGAAACCCCATGTCACCAAAAGAGTCACCTCAATGTGCGCCGAGTGCAAAGTTGCACTCTGCCTGGGTGACTGCTTCAGGGACTACCACACCTTCAAGAACTACTGAGTGTCGGCCCCTGCCCTGCCCTGCCCTGGACTCGCCCCGTGCCCTGCCCTGGACTCGCCTCCTGCCCTGCCCTGGACCTGCCCTGCCCTGGACTCGCGCCCTACCTTACCTGACCTGACCTAATTGATCACGCTACCTCATAATGTAACATATATATTATATAATGTATAAGTTCCAAAGATGTCCCTGTGATATAGCTTTTACATTATATAATTGTATGTTTCATTATTTAGTTTATAAGTTTCAAAGATTTACATGTAATATGCCTTATTTTTTTAGTATGTGTATACTATTTTTTTTTATGTGTATATAATTATTTTCTTACCTCAAATGAATTGTACAAAAATAAATATGTTTCAATAAATCCTGTCAAACCTACTATGATAATAAAATAAAACAATAAAAAAAGAAAAAAAGAAAACAAGGTCATGTCATTGTATTCTTACAATATGATATATTCTATGAATATTTCATATTGTTTGAATACAATGGCATGATCTTGTAAATTTTTTTTTTTATAAAATTTGTTCTAGACAATATAAAACCTTCCCCATAACCCCCTCCTGGATTCGATCCCACTACCCTACGACACTTTGAGTTTTCCAGTCCGCGACCTTACCAACCATGCCACAGGAGCTCATACCAAATATCACTCAAAACTTCGTGTCTACAATCGAAATGACAATATACAAAAAAAAATGAATTATCCCACCAATTTACGTTTGTAAATTGATGGGATTATCAATTATATCATGCCAAGGTTTATAATAGTTTGTCTCTGTCAAGAATTAGTAATTATATAACTTTATTCTGTCAAAAATTGCCCAAACACTCAGCAAAATTGCCCCTCTCAGTGTGACTCCACTCATTTTCACACGGTCAGGCGGTCACGAGGTGACCCTTGCCGCTCCTTGATGCTCCAGCTACAGCAGCTCTGTCTGGGAACAAAATTGGTATAAATACAATAATGGATAAAATACTCTTCACAAATACATTTGTATTGTATAATATTGTAAATAAAAATGAATAATAACTGTGTGGGTGTCGAAAATTGCTCAACCAGCTTTCTTGTCTCGCCTACGCGCGTATATTGGATTATACATAGTCATGACTGTCATACAAATAATTGCAGTAGGTCTCGAATATACATTTAGATTGCATATTACTTCGAAATAAATAAGTAAACGTTTCTCTGGTGGCAATCTACCCTTTCGCAAGTGTAAGGAGACACCAGTCTATATTTAGCCCTCTATCACAAAAGGCAATCTGCCTGTGTTGACTCAGCACCGTCGCTGGTGGTCTATAAATATAGTACTTTATTTACAGTCAATGGCCTACATGTTTCTGTGGTACTTCACATGTGTCTAAAATGCAATGTCTGCTTGCATAAAAATGCAATTCTGAAGTCCATTTATACGTACGACATACGCATGTCTCAGTTTCTCTCTCTCACTCTCTCTCCATTCCTGACTCATGTTATTGTAGACCTGTTGATGGCAACGAACACCAGCCATCTGGTAGACATAAGGGTCAAAATACCAAACATCAATACGCCTGGGGCGCCTCCACAATTATCACAAAGCTGGTTATCTATCTAGAGATCTGCCTGACTTCCATCTCTCCACGACTCACTCACTCACTCACTGCACCCCTGCATGCCTCCCTCCCACCCACCCACCCCCAACCCACCCTTTCAGGCTTCCGTCTGCTAGAAACACATTCACAATTTGCGTAAATATCGCATCAATTGGGCTATATGCGGTATATTCCTTGTTATATGGGACGCCTACATATGTACACGTCTTTATTATAGCATGAGAGTGCTCTAAATACAAGATTGACGTGATATTTATGGCATAACACACCCTCTCCCCCTTTCATTCCCACCACAACTCACTCACACCTTGGTTCACGCATAGAAACTCATTGATAATGTGCGTAAATATCGCATGAATTGGTTTATATGCGGTATATATTTTGATATATGGCACGTATACATACGTACAAGTCTGTATTATAGCATGACAGTGCTCTACGTACAAGATATACGTGATATGTATGGCGTAAACCACACTCTCAGCTCATAAATTGCCGCCAAACCTCCAACACATCTTCATTCCCGCCTAAAAATTATCTTATAATTCCCTTATATATTGCAATTTTTGGTCACTATGAGGCATATTCATTGTTATATGGGTGCCCTACACACGTATACATACTCTAAATAGCCTAAAAGGGCTCGAAAAAGGAGATATACGTGATAATACGCGGTAACCCACCCCCTCCTCCCTCTCCTTCTATCCCCTGGGCGCGTGAAAATTCGGCCGGGAAATCTCGCCGCTCGATGACAATCTAGCCGCGCGGTGCCATTCGCTCCACATTTTTCAACTACGGACCGTTCCCCTACCCCCCCCAGACATTTTTGGGGGGGTCAAATATATATGGGCCGATGCACGCAAACATTCCCTACACGATGATGTACTTTTTATCGAAATTGGCAATAGGTCCCAAAATCATTATAGGTGCGCACAGTCTTACCCTGTAGAAAACCCCCTGTGCGCCGCGGAGAGGTTAACAGTATTTGGGAGTTAGGCCACCTAGGGTTATTAACGGCATGTGTTAGGCCACCAAAAGTTATTCGCAGCATGGGTTAGGCCACTATATATTCTTCACAGCATGTGTTAGACCACCATATATTATTTATGGCATTTATTAGGCCACCAAATATTATTCGCGGCATGTGTTAGGCTACCAAATATTCTTGGCAGCATGTAATAGGTCATAAATATTCTTTGCGGCATATAATAGGCCAAAAAAAATTATGCGCAACATGTAATACCGGTAGGCCACAAAATATTCTTCGCAACACGTAATAAGCCACAAAATATACTTCGGAACATGTAATAGGCCATAAATATTCTTCGCAACATGTAATAGGCCACAAAATATACTTTGCAACATGTAATAGGCCACAAATATACTTCGCAACATGTAATAGGCCATAAAATGTTTTTCGCAACATGTAATAGGCCATAAAATATTCTTTGCAGCATGTAATAGGCCATAAATATTCTTCGCAACATGCCGAGGCTTAAAACACATTTTCATATTATGTTTAGAGCATATAAAATCCATATTTGTTTTCAAATATTGCAAAATAAGGTCAATATACAGGAGGCGCTACAATATTGGTAAAAAATTAAGCTCAATAGCATGTGATTAAGCGATTTTTCTCCAAATTGTTGATGTAGGTGTCATTCCCGGGAAACTAACATAATACATATTATATGGATATTTACGTTTTAAGGGTTTGTTTACACTTATTCTTTTTCGTCTTCATCTGGGAGACTTCTTTTGCGTGACTGTCAGTCAACAACTGAGACATCTGGTGGCGAATGCAATGAACTATACTGGTGGCATCATGGCCAAAGTAATCACCCTACCTAATTCATGCCAAGAGTACTCGAGTTCACTGACACGTGATGTCTATCGACCAATCAGGTGATGCCATGATTTGGAAAACAGGTGCCCCAGGATATAAGCTGTCAGTTTGACTCTGGCCAGCTTGTGTAGAGGGTGTGAGCCGATCAAAGCTTTTTCCACCGTCTTTAAGAACACCGAGGCTGCTTAAGACCTTTTCGCCTTCCAATAAGTGTAAA
This sequence comes from Paralithodes platypus, assembly GCA_032716605.1. Classification (NCBI taxonomy): domain Eukaryota; kingdom Metazoa; phylum Arthropoda; class Malacostraca; order Decapoda; family Lithodidae; genus Paralithodes; species Paralithodes platypus. The sequence continues at coordinate 51,679,491 of CM064504.1, forward strand.
CTGTCCAAAGTGCAATAACCAGTGTTCCAAATACAGCTGACGAGGACAGCTGGTTTTGAAATGCACATACACTTGTTTTACATGGAAAAATTCGAAACAAAAATCCACCAGCAGTTGACCAAGATGGGTGGTGATCGAGCCTCCAGCGGCCAGCCAGGCAGCCCAGTACCTCCTCTGTTCATTAAGGTTAGTTGGTTGGTTGGGACAACATAAAGGAGCCGGACCACAGCTAGCTCGGTAATCTTAATGGGTCATCGCAAAGTAACATAAAGTAAAAGATTTTTTCGCATAGGATTAAACTGGCATGCAAGGGCTAGTTAGTTATACTGATGTTTTGGACCGACAGTTAGCCCATCGATCTTTTTAGGCCTAATAGGTCCGGTAGAGCATAGGCTATACATCATTGCTATATATGTAATTAAGAGCTGAAATGTATTATAAGGGAGAAGTGAGAACAAAAATAAAATAAAATACATAGGCCTACTGTAAAACAATAAGTTTTTCAGCCAGTACCCAACCAGCGGGGGTGTGGGGGCGGCAGCCCCCACCTATAATACTAGGTTAGGTTTGGTAAGGTTGTTAGGTTAGGCTAATGTTAACCCCATTCTTACTAGGTTAGGTTAGGTAAGGTTGTTAGGTTAGGCTAATGTTAACCCCATTCTTACTAGGTTAGGTTAGGTAAGGTTGTTAGGTTAGGCTAATGTTAACCCCATTCTTACTAGGTTAGGTTAGGTAAGGTTGTTAGGTTAGGCTAATGTTAACCCCATTCTTACTAGGTTAGGTAAGGTTGTTAGGTTAGGCTAATGTTAACCCCATTCTTACTAGGTTAGGTTAGGTAAGGTTGTTAGGTTAGGCTAATGTTAACCCCATTCTTACTAGGTTAGGTTAGGTAAGGTTGTTAGGTTAGGCTAATGTTAACCCCATTCTTACTAGGTTAGGTTAGGTAAGGTTGTTAGGTTAGGCTAATGTTAACCCCATTCTTACTAGGTTAGGTAAGGTTGTTAGGTTAGGCTAATGTTAACCCCATTCTTACTAGGTTAGGTTAGGTAAGGTTGTTAGGTTAGGCTAATGTTAACCCCATTCTTACTTCGTTAGGTTAGGGTAATGTTAACCTTATGAAAACCCAAACAAAGATTTTATTAGGGTTACTGTGTAATTTTAACATGAACATTAGTAAAATCCGAGCCAAGTTTCGTCAAAACTTGGCTCGTGTTTTCGAAATGTCGGGTTATATGGGTATGGAAATTTACAAAACCCGAGCAAACATGTTAATAAGGTTACTGTGTTATTTTCATTTTTAAATTAGTTAAATCCGAGCCAAGTTTCGTCAAAACTTGGCTCGGGTTTTCAAAAAGTCGGGTTTTATGGGTCTGGAAATTGACAAAACCCGAGCCAATAATTTACCAAGGTTACTGTATTTTTTTCATTTTTACATTTGTTAAATCCGAGCCAAGTTTCGTCAAAACTTGGCTCGGGTTTTCAAAAAGTCGGGTTTTATGGGTCTGGAAATTGACAAAACCCGAGCCAATATTTTACCAAGGTTACTGTGTTTTTTTCATTTTTACATTTGTTAAATCCGAGCCAAGTTTCGTAAAAACTTGGCTCGGGTTTTCAAAAAATCGGGTTTTATGGGTCTGGATATTGAACAAACCCGAGCCAAATTTGGGTTACAAATGTGTATTATCGTGTTCTATAGTGTTCTATACGCTTTTTACCCCTCAATTTCCCTGATCTTCATAGCCCTCCCCACTATCGGGGGGCGTGTCTTTAGATTGATGGATAATGGGTAAATGCTTAATTCCCATTCAATTTCATCACTAGATTCGACTAAAACACCAAAAACAAAATCAAATTACCAAAAAAAATACCTGAAAAACACGTTGTTGCGTCTCCTGTATATTAACCCAAAATAATTGGTGACCAACTTATTTAGTTATACTAATATTAGTCCATGAGCCAGGCCAGATATCGGTACCACCTGGGGTGACTAAACACGAATGGTACTAAAATGTTTATAGAGTGACTGTAAGTACATTAAGATATGATAGCCTTCTCGCACTGGTAGCTTAGTCTAATTTTTTTGATGCAATAGGGGCGCTACCCAAAAATAAAGATTATTAGCGTGACGCTCGGCGTTTTCCTCATTTTCTTTAAAATCCATCACACAATCATCGCGAAACTTTGAACACCTATGTAGAATTATATTCTCTACCAGAGTTGTTCCTAGGTATTTTTCAAATTTCCTCATATTTCGGAATATACTCTATATTTTGGGTATTTTCCTCTAAATCTAGAATAAATCCTTAAATATGGGGAACATTGAAAAATATATTCTAACAGCTCTTGTAGCTTATTTGATTTTCTACAAGAATTATTCCGATGTGTATTTCAAGTTTCTCCATATTTAGGGGTTTATTTCATATTTGGGGATTTTTTGTTATATTTTGGGGATAATTTATTATTGGAAGGAGCAAACATATGTAGAGTGGTTTCCATGTAATGTGTTTGTTTGTTCATGGTTTAATGGTGATATTTTTTGCAGGTGTGTGTCGACTGTTTGACGGCAGGATGGAACCATCTGCGAGGAAGAGAGCACGGATCGACTGTATCATCCACTGCTCTGATGATGACAGCGATGCTCTGGTGTCACCACAGGATTTGGACTCCTGGAACACATTGCTCAGGGCTGCAGAAATCAGGCAGCATGATCCAGTCCTGGAAGCAGCCAAGGGCCTTGAAGAAGGAGGAATACCACACATACATTATCACCGTAAATGTCGTAGTCTCTTTACAATGAAGAAGTCACTGGATTCTATCCTTGCCAAGGGTGTCAAGATAGAATCAGCAAGCGTCGACCCCAGGAGGAGGGCATCAAGGGATGCCCCTAGTACTAGCAGGGTGTATGCCAAAGTATGTATCTTCTGCGAGAAGTCAAGCAAGTACATAAAAACAACAAAGACAAGGGAGCCACTCATACAGTGTGTTGAGCTACGAGCAGATGAGAAGATTCGCAGAGCAGCAATAAGGAAACTCAACCAGAGAATCCTTGGTTTAGTTAGCAGAGACCTTGTTGCTGCAGAGGGTCACTACCACAAGTCATGCTACAAACTCTTCACAAAAGATGATTTCCCAGCGGCCGCCAGGTCGGGTGCAGGTGAAAATCAGGAAGAAAGCGAGGAAGCATGCTACGAAGAGGTTGAGACAGAAGCCCTCGAGGAACTCTGCTTGTATATAAGGACCAAATTATTCCCCAACCCAGAGGTACTGCCTATGACAAACCTCACATCTAGGCTTGAGAGATCCATGATGTCCCGTGGTATTATCCAACTGAAACCAGCGACAAAGAAACATGTTCGCTGAAAGATTGAAACCGAGTTTGGAGAATCACTACGCTTTGTCCCAGATGAGAAAGGAAAGCTTCTAATCTATCCACGCAGCCTCTCAATGGACGACCTTGCCCGGCAAGCACACAAAATGGCAAAAGACCTGCAAGAAGCAAGAGCAGCTAACTCTGAAGATGTCTTAACCAAAGCAGGAATGCAGCTGAGGAATGAGATCAATAAACAAGATGTGAGTCAGCCATGGCCTCCCGATACAGATCAGAATGTCATTCCTGCAGCAGTCACTCAATTCCTGCACACCCTGCTGACAGGAGAGTGTGAGTGTGAAACTCCCTCTGAAAGAGCTCAACGTCTTGCCACTTCCTTTGGCAGTGACTTGGTCTTTGCTGTTACCAGTGGCAAGACAAAACCACCCAAGCACGTACTGCTGACCAATGCTGTAAAGTCTTTGACAGGAAACACAGAACTGATCCGAACTCTGAATCGTCTTGGTCACTGTGTGTCTTACTCAATGTTTGAGGAGATCGATACAGCCCTTTGTATCCAGAAGCTGGAATGCTCAAAGGATGACATTCCACTGCCAGCAAACATCTACCCTGGTGTGTTCACAACCCTGGCCTGGGATAACATTGACCGACTTGAAGAGACCCTAAGTGGAGCAGGTACTTCTCATAGAGTCAATGGCATTGCTGTCCAGTCCAAGGTTGCAGGCTCTGTGCCAGAGAAAGTCCTGCCAGAGATTACCAAGTCCAAGATAAGAAGCATCACTCAGACATCATCAATGCTGCCAATATACAATGTTGGGCGGCGGGCAGGGCCACCTAGGATTGAGACTGCGTATGTCGACACTACCAAGGAAGTCCAGGATTCAAAGACAAAGAACCATATCTGGCTTCTTACTCGAATGTCAGACCATGAGGACCAGTCCATCAGCAGTTGGACTGGGTTCAACATCAAAATGCGCAGAGACATTGCAGTGGTTCAGGACACTGTAAGCTACCTGCCCACTATCAATGCTCCCGCAACAGAAATGTCCACCGTTAATGAAATCTTGGAACAAACGCATGCTATCATGCAGTCCTTACAGCTTAACAAGATTGTGTGCGTGTTTGATCAAGCACTCTATGCCAAAGCTGCCGAAGTTATCTGGAAACAAGAGAAGTTCAAGAACATTATCATCAGGATGGGCGTCTTCCACACAATCTGTAATCTCATCTCCACCATAGGAAAGAGGTTTCAAGATGCAGGTCTTAGAGATCTGTGTGTGGAATCAGGTATCATCGCAGAAGGATCAGTGTCAGGAGTGATGAACGGCAAGAGGTACAACAGAGCAGTGAGACTACACAAGCTCGTGTATGAAGCACTGATGAGGCTTGCATGGAAAGGCTTCCTTTCATGGCTAGAAGAAAACCATTCAAGGGACATACACCATCTAGATGAAACACTGAAGGACATCAACAGCTTTCACAGCAATGTGTCTCAGGGACTCTTTCAAGAGCTGATGGAGAGTGAATCATGCACACATATCATGAAGCTTTTCCAAGTTTATCTTGAGACCCTCAGAGATGAACACAACCTCTCAGCATTCTGGATGTCATACCTGGACATGGTTGAGATCATGCTGGACTTAATTCGAGCCTCCAGAGAAGGCAACTGGATGCTCCACCTAGGAGCAATCCGACAGATGATACCGTGGTGTTTTGCCTATGACAAAGTGAACTATGCCCGGTTCCTAACCTACTACTATGCCTTGATGTCTCGACTGCCCATTGAACACCAAGAGGTCCATGAACACTTCATGCAAGGTGGCTTTTCGGTCCAGATCGGTAGCAAGAATCCCTTTGGACGGATCCCTGTGGACCAGACAATCGAAGAGACGATCAACAAAGACACCCAGACACCAGGGGGCACAAAAGGCTTCAGCCTGAAAGGCGGAGCTGTCGCCAGGTACTACCTGACATCGGAGTATCGCAGCAGGTACTTAAGGCAGCTCAGGACTATGGTAGTAGGCCAAAAGTATACTGACTTCAGCCACCCAGACCTACAGATGCCCAGGATTAGAAGAGATTAGGCCGATGTCCAATCTTTAGTTCAACTGATGGAGACCAGCTGGTTGAACCCCTTCAACGCAGAGCAAGAAGATCTTGTCAGTTTGTCAACTGCGACTATGGCACCACCAGAAGTTGTCAAAGACCTTCTAGGGGCCTACAGAATAGGAGAGGATGCATATCAAGCCTTCAAGGAAGAGCGCCTGGAGATCGATACGCCAACTATACAGTTTCATGACACGATGACGAAGACGAAACTGAGAACGTTCACTAACATCAGAATGAAGCCACGCTCACAAGACCATGCCAAGGAGGTTATCTTAAAGGCTGACAGGAACCTATTTGGCCAGATGATCCTTGTTGCCGAGAACAGAAAGCTCAAAATGAGTGATGTCTTGGCTCATCCCCTGGGGCCTTTGCCTTGGGCACTTGCCAGCGGTGATGGGTCTCTCCGCAAGACCAACAAGGCTGCCCTCGCAAAGGAGTTAGAGAGGAATGTTTCTCCTGCAGAAGTGATACCCGAGCCCTCTGCTACCATAATTGATGGGATGAGCCTGGTCCACAAACTGAAGGGAAACGACAAAACTTTTTCACAGCTTGCAGGTACAGCACTGAGTCACGCTGTTCATGAAGGTGCTAAGAGCAGGCGCATTGATGTTGTGTTTGATATCTACAAGGAGACATCCATCAAGGATGCAGAACGAGCCAAAAGAAGTGCAGGCACAGGAATTCATTTCAAGAACATTCAACCTGGGCACAACATCCAGCAGTGGAGAAAGTTACTCGGTAGTTCCTCCAACAAGGCAAGTCTTATCAAGTTCTTGGTAGAAGAATGGAAGGCACCACAGCACAGGGAGAAGCTCAAGGACAAGGAGCTGTATGTCACATGTGAGCAGCGCTGCTTCAAGATCACCAAAGAGCAGTGGGAAGAGGCTCCTGAGCTTAAGTCAACTCAAGAAGAAGCAGACACACGCCTTCTTCTCCATGCACTTCATGCAGCAGAATCTGGGAACAAGTCTGTCATCATCACTGCAGAAGATACAGACGTCATGGTGTTGTGTCTTGGCATGTGCCACAAGATCCCATCCCATCTGTTCCAGAAGTGCGGGACGAAGAACCGGACAAGATTCCTGGATATCACCACACTGAGCCGCACACTGGGAGGCAGCGTGTGTGATTCATTGATTGGTATGCATGCCTTTACAGGCTGTGATACCGTCAGTGCATTCGCTGGCCGAGGGAAGATGACGACACTCAAGCAGGTGAAGATGGACAAGACATACCAGCATGCTTTTCACGAACTTGGACGCTCATGGGAAGTGTCTCCTGAACTCTTTGAGAAGCTACAGGAAATCACCTGCCACATGTACCTACCATCTACCCACACAACTAAGGTAAACAAGCTTCGGTATGAGCTGTTCTGTGCAAGACGTGGAGAGGTAGAGTCAAGTCAACTCCCTCCTTGTGAGGACTGCCTCTTCATGCATGCACTGCGTGCAAACTACCAGGCTGCGATCTGGAGGAGAAGTCTTCAGAGCCAGCCATTTGTTGCGAACCCAACAGACTGCGGTTGGATGACAGATGAGGACGGTAAGCTTGCCGTCAACTGGATGCGAGGCTCACCAGCACCAGATGCTGTTATGCAGCTACTGTCTTGCAAGTGTGTGCGGTCATGCGAACTCCCTAAGTGTACTTGCCTCAGCAATGGTCTAAAATGCACGGACATGTGCAGGTTACAGACATGTCAGAACAAGGCTATTGAAGAAGAGCCGGTGGCACAACAGTCAGATTCCGAGTCTGACGTAGATGATATTTAGGAGTAGTAATTTGCCATAATAGTATGTACAAGCCCATGGCATGCTTAGTGTGTATTTACAGGACTTGTATTAAATGTGACAATTACTATATGCATTTTGTTGACATTTAGGCATTCCTGTCCCCAAATTTGACATTTTAAAAAATTTCGGAATTTTCGGTAGGGTATGTCTATTCAAGAAGTGATAACGACCATTAAGCTACCAATGTGCAAGGGCTATCATATCAAAACATAAACTAGAGACATGTAGCAAGCTAAAAACACCTAAGAGAATTAGTCACCCCGGGTGGTACCGATATCCCAAAATTCGGGTCTTGGCTCATGGACTATATTCTTTGCAACATGTAATAGGCCACCAAATAATATTCTCTGCATGTAGAAATAACTGATTTTGTATAGCCTACTAGGCTACTATATTTTAAGTAATTAATTGTTGCACGGTATTTGTCTTTGGTAGGGGGGCAAGGGGGAGCCACAACCTGTCCTCATTTCACGCGCTCACACACCATCAACCGCTCACGGCGCACAGCTGATCACCACACTGCCAGACGTACGATGAACAGTAACAGGAAAATATGTATAGTGTGCGATATTGGATTCAACAAAAGGAGTACAACGTCACAATGTAGTAGTTGTAATGAAACAGTACACGATCGATGTACTTATGTTACTAGCAGAAAAGAAGTGGAATGCGATAAATGTAGGGAAATAGCTATTAAGGGTCCTAAAATCATTTGTGAAATATGTGAATCACTCATAACAAGAAAACAAAGGATCATAAACTGTGTTAAGTGTAAAACTGTAGCTCACATGAAGTGCATCTCTAAGAAGACCAACAGTGAAGAACGGTGTGACGCTTCTGCATAGTAGCCACGTGCGAGCATGCGCGCGCGTCGGCTGCCCAGCCGTTTAGAAACCGGCTGGCGGCAGCCGGCCGGTAGGCTTTTCCTTAGTATATATCCTACGACAACGTAACTAATGTCTGGGGTATTCTTATGTTGTTTCACAGCTTGAAGCTGCCCTTATTCTTAACCAACGCATCTTAGTATATTTTATTCTTGATAGTTGATTGTTTCATTATAATATATAAGATGTAAGTCTAGTGAGAGTGGGAGGAGACGAGCGGGAGAGAGAGACCGGCTGGGGGACGTTGCTTTGCGCGGAGAGTCCAGCTTGGGACGAGCCTGATGTTGCCACGTGCATTTGTTTGCAACGTTAGGCTTAGTTTCGACTCATGCACGGGGCAGAGGATTTTGACCCGGCAACTGTGTTGAGTGTTGCCAAGCATGGGATGTATTTTGCATGCCTAGGGTGGGGTCCAGACAGATTCAAGACTCAGAGCTCACCTCACTGTCGTACCCTTCGGACCCCCTTGATATCTATCCCTCTCAACCCCACTTAGAAACTTTCTCTCGTACTTTGTATACCTTCCTTCCACTACTTCACCAATCTATTTAATTATCCCATCCCCTTGATAGACCTTATATCTATTATTGTATTAACGACGAGCTTTCAGATAACTAGATAGGATTTTGGGCCTTATGCAGAGATGTAATTGTTAATGAGACCTAGGAAGCTTTTTTGTTGTCTCATATTTGGTGGTTTCATGCTTGCTAGTGTGTTCTTGCATCAGGTTAGCAGGGGCTAGACCGGAGGGGAGGCTTTTTGCGATCCTTTAAGTAAAGCCTGCTGGTGCGAGTCCTGTGGACCCGCACGACTTTACTAGGATACCCGTGGGAGTCTGGGGGCATTTTCTTGTCTGTGTCCCTGTGTGTCTAGTGTTGTGTTGTGTGAGGGCCCTTGCCTAGTCCACTCAGCACTGCGCTAGCACGTCTTGCTTTTGTTTTAGGGTCGCCAGGAGAGAGTCAGATACTTGCGATCTGAGTCTCTCAAGAGAGCACCCTTTCAATTAGAGTAATTTGGCGCACAGACTTGGGAACGTCCCTAGGTCAGAGCAGGTGGCTCAGCCCGGGTATCCGAAGCCTATATCCTTCCGGCTAGACCTCTGCCACCTGGCAGATTAACAGCTAGTGGTTTATTATATCTGTATGCTTGTTATTGTGCCACAGTTTACCGTTTTTGTGAGCATTGTGAGTCAGGGTGTGGCTTAGAGACTCTGTCCGAGCAGGCTTGCCTGACTAAGAGTGAGAAGCACACCTGTATGGGGTTATGTTGCGAGTTGCTGCCTTTATTTAATTATACCTATGCCATTATACACTGTATGGCCTATCACTAGTATTTATTCCTGCTTATGAGTTAAGAGTTCTCTAAATCCGTAACGTACTTTCTTTGCTAAGCATCAGATCCTACAGTAGCCGCATGCAGTTTAGAAACCCGCATCTTGTCTACCGTACGATGTTTTGAGGACTGTTTGCTTTCACCTTCTTTCACGCAGGGGTGATTAGTTGTATTAATTAACGTAACGTTAAATGTAATTTCTTCTAGTTTGTTATTAAATTGTTTCTGCAATTTAATTCCGTTATCTATCTTTTCCTTGAAGCTTTAAGTCAACTTAATTGGGTGATCTTTTATAGCCTGCTTGACTATCAGCAGTCTATAGTGCGTGCACCCTGTAACCGAGTCATAGGATACCTCGTTGTCCAGGCAGGACTCTTGACGGTTTAGGGTGGTTTGTTGCCTGGGTTTATAGATAAGGGTTGGATCTAGCGTTTTCCGTTGTTGCTTGTTGCCGCATACCTAGTCCAATAGAAAGAGCCCAGTGTTTATATATCCCAGGACGTAACAAATGGCGACCTTGCATAGGATTTACTGAACAGAGGAATATAGTGGTCATTTGTTTTGAGATTTCTTATGATTAGAGGAATACAGTGGACATAGAGTTTTTTTTTTGGAGCAACCAATATAACACATTAAAGACTTTAAATAACATTAGTATATACATACTTGCATAGGAGATAAGGCACATTCTATAACCGTGATAATTACTGCAGTACACAAGCATGTCTAATACATCAGAACACAGTGATGGGTCAGGTCACGATACGGGCTCGGAGGGAGAAAGACCTGTGGAGTGGCTAGTCGATAGCGAGGAGGGTGCTAGAAGATTTTTAGAGGTGCCCCTTACCGCTGACAGGGTGTTGAAGCTGAATAAGTATGGCTTAAAGTGTGTGGCAGGTCTTCAGGGTCACCAGGGTTTAAGTGGCATGAGGAAAGATCAGCTGAGGACTTTGATATTGGGTTTAGAAGGGAGAGACCTGGGTGGAGAGGCGACTGGGGCCCCGGTCCCCAGCCCCCCCTCCACTCTACCCCCGTATCAAACGTCAGGGTGACTGAATTTAGTACATACCCCCAAGTTGATGGTCAATGGCAGCGTGGAATTCAATGACAGGGACCCTCTCCATTAAATGCACCTTCCCCTCCTCAAGGGTTGACTCCAGATTTGTTGTTTCGGCTTGAGATGGCTAAGGTTGAGGCCGCCGAAAGACAGGTTAGTGCTCAGGCTGAGGTTGCTATACGAAAGGCTGAACTGCAGGCAGAGTCTACTAGGTATCAGGCTGACAGGGAGCTGGAGAGATCTCGAGTGGAGGTAACAGGGCGAAATATTGGGGGAGGTAACAGACATCGGGACCAATCATTGTCGCACCTGCTTAAACTAGTTCCTGTGTTCGATGAATTAGGTGTGGCTGAGTTTTTTATGCGATTTGAGAAGAAGTGTCAGGAACACCAGTGGCCTCAGGAAAAGTGGGCAGCATTAGTTTCATCAAGACTCCTAGGAAAGGGGCTAAAAGCGTATGATGCACTACCTTTAGAGTCCTGTGTAGTTTATGATGAGCTAGAGAAGGCTGTGCTACGGGCCTATGAGTTACAACCAGAAACTTACCGCTTGAAGTTTCGGGGTGTTACTAAGGGCAAGGATAGTACCTTCCTAGAACACGCCCGGGACTTGTCTGATGCACTACGACATTGGCTGCGTTCCGAGAGGGCAGCTACTTTTGAGGAGTTGAGTGAGCTGGTTCTCTTGGAGCAGTTCTTTAAGTGCACAGGCGGGGACTTAACATTAAATATAAAGGAAAAAAATCCTAAAACTCTCCAGGAGGCAGCAGAAATGGCTGACCTCCGACTGTCATTAATTCGAGGGTGCGGAGCAGCAGCTAGGAGTGAGTCGGGTGCAAAGGATCGTACCCCTCCCCCTCCCAAGAATTTTGATACACATAAATACACAAAACCATCTAGCACTGACAATAAAACTGAACATAAACCAAATACCGTCCCGTATAAGAAGTCTAATGGTACCTCCCACTCCCAAGGGAAACCAAAGAGTAAAGAGTGCTTTGCATGTCACAAGGAGGGTCACTTTGCAAATGCTTGTCCGAACAAGCCACCAAACAAGGTTGTGTCATTGGTCCGCAGCATAGGGGTGTCGCCTATATCTTCTGAGTTTGCCAAGGGTAGTTTGTCAGAGGTTGGGACACAGCCTGTGTTCAAGAGTCCGGAAGGCTCGAACCCTGTCCGCGACGTCTTTGGGGGTCATAGAGGGCATGGTTTTGTGAGGTGGGCTGGCGAAAGGCGAGGAGTTAAGCTATTGCGTGATACGGGGGCTTCTCAGACCTTGTTAAAGAACTTTACTGGTAGGCCGATTAACGCTGCTCGGGTGGTGGTAGTTCAGGGGATCAATGCTACGAAGTCCTACCCGCTGGTGCGGATGGAGCTGGAGGTGGGTGGTGTGGCGAAGGAGCTGGATGTCGAAATTGTAGAGAACTTGCCTGTTGGGGGCGTCGACCTCCTCCTCGGCAACGACTTTGCGGTGCCTGCTTCTAAGGTTTCACCCTTGGTCGTGGCCGAGAAGGCGGCCGACGTTAGTAGGGAGGAACAGGAGTGGGTTGAGAAGTGTAGCGTACAAACTATGGCGTGTGTTGTGACACGTTCTCAGACATCCAGAGCCTTGCAGCCACCACCTCAGTCTATCAAACCGCGGAGGAAAGGTCACAAGAAAACGGGAAGTGTTGGTCAATTGGAGAGTTTTTGAGCCGGCAGTGTTTCTTGGTGACTCATTATTGGCACCTATGTTAGAGTCTGGAGAGGCCCCGGGGCCTGTCACCGCTAGTGCAGGTGCAGGGCAGGAAGAGACTCTGCGACAGCATCGTTATGCGCAGCGTGAGGAAAGGATGGCTCAGCGGGACATTGGAGGTGGAAATAAATTATTTAAGATGAACTTGGATAATCTCGCACCTGCTGATATATGTTCCTTGCAGCTGGAAGATCCTGAAGTCAGGGCGTGTGGTAATGGTGCTATCGAACTGGAGAGCGATGGGGATGCGCAGCCTGGTGATATTTTCTTGTCCGAGGGGATCTTGTATCGGAGACATCAGGATCCCAAGAAAAAGTGGGATGGCGGGTCAGGATTAGTGGACCAGTTAGTAGTACCGAGGGTGTGCCGTGAGAGCTTATTGAGATTAGCTCATGATGTGCCTTTGGCAGGGCACCTGGGGGCACGTAAGACGGAGGCAGCTCTGAGCAAGCTTTTCTGGTGGCCTGGGTTAAAGGCGAGTGTCGTGTCATGGGTGTCACAGTGTCATACTTGTCAAGTTGTTGGGAAACCCAACCAGGTCATCCCGAGAGCCCTGTTACAACCCATCCCTGTCATTGGGCCGCCCTTCAGCAAAGTAGTTATCGATATGGTTGGCCCATTGCCCCCCACTAGTGCCGGCAATAAATTTTTACTAACTGTAATGGATGTAGCAACACGGTATCCAGATGCTTACCCCATGCGCAATGGGATGGCTAATACTGTTGTCAAAAACCTACTTGTCTATTTCTCTCGTTATGGCTACCCTCAGGAGATCCAGTCTGATCAGGGATCCAATTTTACTTCTGCTCTGTTTAAGCAGACCATGCAGCAACATGGGATAGTGTCTGTGGTGTCATCTGCCTACCATCTCGAGAGTCAGGGAGTTTTGGAAAGGTGGCACTCGACTCTCAAGAGTATGTTGCGGTGTTATTGCATGGAAAATGGGAAGGACTGGGATCTAGGTCTCCCATACGTTTTATTTGCTGCGAGAGAAGTACCTGGGGAGAGCTTGGGATTTAGCCCGAACGAGTTGGTTTTTGGACACAGGGTCAGGGGGCCCCTCCACATAGTCAAGGAGATCTGGGAGGGAGTCACAAAGCCATGCTCGCTTCTAAAGTATGTAGTTGAAAGCCGTGAGAGAATGCTAAAGAGCTTGGAGGTAGCAGGTCGGAACCTTAAGAGTTCACAAGCTCAGATGAAGGACAGATACGACCAGAAGGTGAAGCTGAGGGAGTTTGAAGTAGATCAGGAGATACTGATACTACTACCTCTGGTGGGACACCCCTTGTCTGCCAAGTATTCTGGTCCGTATCGGGTTGTAAGGAAGGTTTCTGATCTCGACTATTTAGTAGCTACTCCTGATCGTAAGAAAAAGAACCAACTTTGCCATGTAAATCTGATGAAGCAGTATGTGAGGCGCCCCTCCGAGCCTCTCACTGTCCCGGTGTTGATCTGCAGCGATCGTGGTGGAGAAGGAGGAAGGGACAGTCAACCTGCGGGGGAGGATAATTGGGATTGTCATGTTTCCGCGGATCAGTGGGCGGGGAATTCTAGACAAGTGGCTCACGAGTTGATATTGCACCTGCCTGAGCAACAGCGTGTAGCTGTGCAGCACTTGTTTGATTCAAACCCAGCTGTTTTCGCGGAGCATCCTGGCCTCACTACTCAAGCGGTGCACGATGTCGATGTTGGGGACCACCCGCCCTTTAAATCAGTGCCATACCGTGTTCCCCCTATTAAATTACCAGCACTTAGGGAAGAGCTGGATTATATGCTGAAACGTGGGCTGATTTCTGAGGGTGCAGTAAGGTGGACTTCCCCCGTCACACTGCAGCCCAAACCAGATGGCAAGGTGCGGTTTTGTATAGATTTCCGCAGGTTGAATGGTTTAACCCCCACAAATGCCTACCCTCTCCCTCGCGTGGACGACAGTGTGGATAAGATAGGAAAAGCCAAGTTCCTCACTAAGATAGACCTTGTTAAGGGTTATTGGCAAGTGCCTTTGTCTGAGCAAGCGCGAGAGGTGTGTGGGTTTGTGGTGGACGGTGCCACATATCGTTGCCATGTTATGCCATACGGGCTGAAAAATGCCCCTGCAACGTTTCAGAAATTAATGAACGACATTGTAGCCGACATTCCCAACTGTACGGTGTACCTAGATGATGTCATAATATACGACGATGATTTTAACAGTCACTGTGCTCACATCGGACAGCTTTTTAATAAACTGAATGAAGCAGGTTTGGTGGTAAACCTGGGTAAGTGCGATTTTGTCAAAGCCACAGTTTTGTACCTGGGGTTCGAGGTGGGGATGGGTCAGGTGTGCCCTCCACAGACAAAGATCAAAGCCATCGATCAGTTTCCCCAGCCTACGACTAAGAAACAAATCATGCGGTTTCTAGGTATGATAGGCTATTATCGTCGCTTCATCAAAGGCTATTCGACTGTACTTGCACCTTTAACTGACTTATTAGCTAAGGACAAGAAGTTCCGGTGGTCTCCTGAGTGTGCAGAGGCGTTTTCCTTGGTAAAACACCTGTTATGTACCCACCCCATACTCAGGGCCCCGGACTTCAGCAGACCTTTTCAGCTGGCGACTGATGCCAGTGGCGTAGGGGCTGGGGCTGTCTTGTTACAGACAGATGATGAAGGTATCGAACATCCAGTGAGTTTTTACAGTAAAAAATTCAATAGTGCACAAAGGAATTACTCTGTAATTGAAAAAGAACTCCTGGCGATAGTGCTGGCGCTCAGGCACTTTGATGTATATGTTCCTGCTTTCGGACCAGTCGTAGTGGTTTATACCGATCATCACCCTCTGAAATTCTTGAATCAGTTTCATAACCGGAATATGAGGCTGACCAGGTGGTCACTCATGCTTCAGGAGTATAATCTGGACATACGCCATATTGCCGGTTCTGATAACGTGATAGCGGATTGTCTATCAAGGGTGGATGATGTTGGTTAGACTGCCACAGGATTGAGGGTTGAGTGTGGAGGAAAATAGGCTGTCACTGTAGTTCAGCCGAAAAAAACAAATTAAAAAAGCAAAAACCTTATAAAACTCTTTATTTTTATAACGTGTAGAATTTTGTATAAGATGTTGTAGCAGTATCTAAGTTGAATGTTTTCGCTTATTGTCGCTAAGTTAGTTGAACTTGCTCGGTGG
Organism: Paralithodes platypus; assembly: GCA_032716605.1. Taxonomy (NCBI): domain Eukaryota; kingdom Metazoa; phylum Arthropoda; class Malacostraca; order Decapoda; family Lithodidae; genus Paralithodes; species Paralithodes platypus. The sequence continues at coordinate 51,694,894 of CM064504.1, forward strand.
AGCGCAACAGTCTTTATTTTTTTTATATATAGTGCCTTGTGTCGCAACAGTGTGTGGTACTATGAGAAGCTTTCTGTTAGATATGAAGAACTTAGTCAAGGGTCTTATATATTGGGGGAGGTGTGACGCTTCTGCATAGTAGCCACGTGCGGGCATGCGCGCGCGTCGGCTGCCCAGCCGTTTAGAAACCGGCTGGCGGCAACCGGCCGGCAGGCTTTTCCTTAGTATATATCCTACGACAACGTAACTAATGTCTGGGATATTCTTATGTTGTTTCACAGCTTGAAGCTGCCCTTATTCTTAACCAACGCATCTTAGTATATTTTATTCTCGATAGTTGATTGTTTCATTATAATATATAAGATGTAAGTCTAGTGAGAGTGGGAGGAGACGAGCGGGAGAGAGAGACCGGCTGGGGGACGTTGCTTTGCGCGGAGAGTCCAGCTTGGGACGAGCCTGATGTTGCCACGTGCATTTGTTTGCAACGTTAGGCTTAGTTTCGACTCACGCACGGGGTAGAGGATTTTGACCCGGCAACTGTGTTGAGAGTTGCCAAGCATGCGATGTATTTTGCATGCCTAGGGTGGGGTCCAGACAGATTCAAGACTCAGAGCTCACCTCACTGTCGTACCCTTCGGACCCCCTTGATATCTATCCCTCTCAACCCCACTTAGAAACTTTCTCTCGTACTTTGTATACCTTCCTTCCACTACTTCACCAATCTATTTAATTATCCCATCCCCTTGATAGACCTTATATCTATTATTGTATTAACGACGAGCTCTCAGATAACTAGATAGGATTTTGGGCCTTATGCAGAGATGTAATTGTTAATGAGACCTAGGAAGTTTTTTTGTTGTCTCATATTTGGTGGTTTCATGCTTGCTAGTGTGTTCTTGTGTCAGGTTAGCAGGGGCTAGACCGGAGGGGAGGCTTTTTGCGATCCTTTAAGTAAAACCTACTGGTGCGAGTCCTGTGGACCCGCACGACTTTACTAGGATACCCGTGGGAGTCTGGGGGCATTTTCTTGTCTGTGTCCCTGTGTGTCTAGTGTTGTGTTGTGTGAGGGCCCTTGCCTAGTCCACTCAGCACTGCGCTAGCACGTCTTGCTTTTGTTTTAGGGTCGCCAGGAGAGAGTCAGATACTTGCGATCTGAGTCTCTCAAGAGAGCACCCTTTCAATTAGAGTAATTTGATGCACAGACTTGGGAACGTCCCTAGGCTAGAGCAGGTGGCTCAGCCCGGGTATCCGAAGCCTATATCCTTCTGGCTAGACCTCTGCCACCTGGCAGATTAACAGCTAGTGTTTTATTATATCTGTATGCTTGTTATTGTGCCACAGTTTACCGTTTTTGTGAGTATTGTGAGTCAGGGTGTGGCTTAGAGACTCTGTCCGAGCAGGCTTGCCTGACTAAGAGTGAGAAGCACACCTGTATGGGGTTATGTTGCGAGTTGCTGCCTTTATTTAATTATACCTATGCCATTATACACTGTATGGCCTATCACTAGTATTTATTCCTGCTTATGAGTTAAGAGTTCTCTAAATCCGTAACGTACTTTCTTTGCTAAGCATCAGATCCTACAGTAGCCGCATGCAGTTTAGAAACCCGCATCTTGTCTACCGGTACATGTTTTGAGGACTGTTTGCTTTCACCTTCTTTCACGCAGGGGTGATTAGTTGTATTAATTAACGTAACGTTAAATGTACTTTCTTCTTGTTTGTTATTAAATTGTTTCTGCAATTTAATTCCGTTATCTATCTTTTCCTTGAAGCTTTAAGTCAACTTAATTGGGTGATCTTTCATATAGCCTGCTTGCCTATCAGCAGTCTATATTGCGTGCACCCTGTAACCGAGTCATAGGATACCTCGTTGTCCAGGCAGGACTCTTGACGGTTTAGGGTGGTTTGTTGCCTGGGTTTATAGATAAGGGTTGGATCTAGCGTTTTCCGTTGTTGCTTGTTGCCGCATACCTAGTCCAATAGAAAGAGCCCAGTGTTTATATATCCCAGGACGTAACAACGGGAATTCCTATGCAACATATGTGCCTTGCATTCATTACCGAATATTAATGTAAATGAACCAATTAGTATTAACAACTCAGAATCCAGCCAGGACACATTCAAAATCAAAGATGAATAGGCCTACAGAGTGTTCACCAACAAAGGGCTCCATCTTATCCACATTAACGCCAGATCAATGTACCATAAATTGTCAGAATTAAACTTGTTAGCTAATAAGGCCAAAGCTTCAATAATTGCAATCACAGAAACCTGGCTGGATTCAAGTATAAACGATGGTGAAATAAACATTCAAGGTTTCAATATGGTTAGGAATGATCGCAATAGGCATGGGGGAGGAGTATGTCTGTATGTAAAAAACAACCTCACACACACAACCAGGACCGACCTCCATGTAGAAAATCACGAAGCTCTGTGGATCGATCTACACCTGCCGAGGACAAACCCATCACAATTGGGGTATGCTATAGGCCACCAGACGACACACAATTCTTGACCAAATTTGAACGAAGGAAAATAAAATCAGCGAAAACTAATTATTTTCACAATAAGGCAGAGGAATATCAGAATAACCCAAAGAAACTATGGAGGCACCTAAAAACAACAGGCTACAGCAACAAGACAAGGGATTCGTCTAACACTAATATTGCTCTCACCATTAATGATCAGGTTTGCCACGATAAACGACAAATTTCAACCTACTTCAACTCCTTCTTCACCTCCATAGCAAACACACTTGCACAGAACCTACCTCAACCTCTCAATAAATACACGACAACAACGGCCACCTTTCGAAATTTCTACAGAGATAAAGACATACACCCAAACACATTTGGATTGCAAAATGTTACACCAAAATACACTTTTGACGAGATGTCTAACCTAAATGTACATAAAAGCACAGGACCAGACAAAATTCCTGCCAAATTTCTACGAGATGGAGCCATTGGTATAGCAGGCCCCCTAACCCACATCATCAACTTGTCAATTAACACCAACACTGTACCTTCTGAACTGAAGGAAGCTATTGTAACCCCTCTATTCAAGAAAGGAAATAAACTAGAAGTTGGTAACTACAGACCTGTTAGCATATTATGTATTGTATCTAAAATCCTTGAAAGAGCGGTATACACCCAAATTGAACACTACCTTAAACAAAATGATCTATTCTATAAGTTTCAATCAGGTTTCAGATGCATGTACTCGACAGACTCCTGTCTCATCCACTTAACGGATCACATTCGTAAAGAAATGTCTAAAGGTAACTACACCGGTATGGTTCTTCTTGATCTACAAAAAGCGTTTGACACAGTAGACCATGATATCCTATGTAATAAACTACAAGCAATGGGCATAGGATCTGTGAACTGGTTTAAATCTTATCTTAGTGGTAGAACCCAAAGAGTCAAAATTGACGATAATATATCTGATCCTATGCCAATTAACTGTGGGGTCCCGCAGGGAAGCATCCTTGGTCCCTTACTCTTTCTCTGTTATGTGAACGACATGGAACTGAGCGTCTCATGTAAATTATTACTGTATGCAGACGACAGCGTGCTCCTGGTTTCAGGAAAAGACCCAATAAGTATTGCCGCTTCACTTTCCAAAGAACTAGAATCATGTAGTGAATGGCTAGTGGACAATAGACTATCTCTTCACCTGGGCAAGACGGAAGCCATCTTATGTGGAACAAAACGCAAACTGAAAGACATTGTGGGCTTCTCGGTCAACTGTAATGATATTCCTATAACAACAGTGTCACAAGTTAAATATCTCTGACTAAAACTGGACGCGAGTTTGTCAGGTGAAACAATTTTGGAATCTATCCTGAGTAAGTGTAGAGCACGTATAAAATACCTGTATAGACAGGTGGGATGCTTGCCCGCGGCGACCAAAAAGACCCTCTGCCAAGCGCTTGTTCAATGTCATTTTGACTATTCTGTGTCATCTTGGTACTCTGCATCATCTAAATCAGCACAGCACAAACTTCAGGTCACTCAAAATAAAATGGTTAGGTTCATGCTGAACCTAGGACCCAGATCACATGTTGGCCAGGAACAACTTCAGTCACTAGGTATGCTCAATGTCGCTGACAGGGCCAAACAAATGAGGCTCACTAATGCCTTCAAAATTTTCTATGACAGAGCTCCAGAGTACCTAAAGAATGATTTTGTTAAAACAAATGAGAGGAGTGGACATAATACAAGAAACAGGATGTTTAATTTTAAGGTCCCGAGAATCCAAGGACAGGGCAAGCAAACATATTCAAGTGTAGGCCTATTATATTTTTATATTTGGAATAAATTATAATTATTATTTAAGCCAAATGAACTCATTGACAAGTCAGGAGTCATAACATGGGAGGCGCTGTACGTAGCTCTAATACGTGACGTCACTCACCTTGGCCCCGCCCCTCCGTTGCGTTTAAATATACCCTTCAAACCGTTACAACCAGATCTTTCCATAGCTCACTCGGTATGGCACCCGCCCGTTACTGAGGAAACCAGCGATTGATCCCACTCGTATTTGGTTTATTTTTTATTTGTTTATTTCGTTATATTTGTTATTTTGGTTATTTTTTTTATATTTTAGGGTTAGGTTAGGTTAGGTTAGGTTAGGTTAATCTAATCCAATCCAATATAATAGTTGTACATTTGAGGGGCGGGGCCAAGATTCTCACGCATGCGCAGATGGTGAGTGACGTCACGTATTAGAGGTACGTACATAGCCTCCCCATAACATTAGAACCAAAACCTTCGCTGTGCACTAAAGTCAATAGATAATATTTCGGTTCTGTCATGACTGTTCATGCTTAACATATAGTCGAGAACTTTATATCATATTCAAATAATATGTAATGGCATTGTCTATGGTTGTATTATATTGAAATAGTAATAGGTATCTATTACAATAGGATATATAGTATTAAGGCGAATACACTGAATGCCGAATGATCGCTATACTGGGACTAAACTGTATCTGTTGCCAGATACGCTTTAACTCTTACTATCGTAAAACATAATGGGATATATTTATTTGCATAATTTAAAGTACCGAGGGCATTATTATAAGAATTTCCTATTTCTTTGTAGTTATATTTTCATGACTTAGTGCTACAATGTTGGCTGTCCAGGGTTATATGCATGGTTGAAGTTAGTCTTGTGACTTGATAATAGTCATTCTAGGGTAAACTCGAGCTGTGATTGGTCCTAATTTACCCTATGGCAAATTATACCCAAGTCTCGACTTGGTAAATTTGCAGCCCGGGACCTCAACCAAAATTAAGAGACCAACATTAACCCAAACAAGAGCAAATGAACATCAGCTAAGGAAAAGACTAATCTATAATGTGGATAGATATAGATAGATAGATAATTTTTTTTTTTTTTTTTTTTTATATATTCCAACTACTCCCTCTCGGGCATAGGCTGAGAGCCTGTACATTCCACCGCTCAACACGGTAAAGCCCGTGAGGTCTTGTTCCAGTCTGGGGAGTGAGACATGCGAAGCATCCATCATGGCTCGAAGCAGCTCCATCTCTGAATCGGCTGGTTGCTTCGCTCAAGTGCTTCACTGTCTCACCCTCCAGACTCAGACCCTCACTCTCAGAATGCCACCTATTGAGCAGTGAACTCACTAGGCATTGTTCCCCTGTAACATATTTTGAATATGGGAATATTCATACAGTGTTATTTAATCAGGGAACAATGAGGGTATTTTTTTGGCATTTCGGTGGGCTTTGTGGTAATGCACTGATACTAGATACAGCACAAATTCAATCCCAATAATATCTTCCCCTTGACATATCGGGATTTGAACCCGGGTCCATTGGATTACCAATCCAGTGGCATGACCACTGTCTTACTAAATATATAGTGAATCTAGCAATCCCTACAAATTGGTTTGCAAACAATGATTAGGCTACACATAAACAAAAATTTCTTAAAGGCAGATTTCACTAGCAAAACTATTTACATCTTAATTAATATCAAGAGATAAAACGGTAACCATAAACCTGGTGAAATAATTCACGAAACCCCCCTCCCCCACCCTACACACTTTCAACCTTCCCTACACAATACCCCCCCCCCCCACCACCACCAGCCCACCCCCTTCTCCGTGTTGCCCATCCCTTTCCTTCCCAGCAAATCTAACGACGCCATCTGTGGGACATAATATGCAACAGATTCAGGGTGGGGGGAGTGAGCGATCGAAGTAATATCAGAGCGAAAGACCCAGCGAAATTACCATTAGGTGGCCCAGTCGGAAAGGTGACCGACTGTACAGTCGGTCACCTTTCCGACTGGGCCACCTAATGGTAATTTCGCTGGGAGTCACCTTTCCGACTGGGCCACCTAATGGTAATTTCGCTGGGATTTTTCGCTCTGATATTAGTAAGATCGCTCACTCACCCCACCCTGGATCTGTTGCATATTATGTCTCATAGATGGCGTCGTCAGATTTGCTGGGATGGAGAGGTAGGGGCTACAGGGAGTAAATGGGGAGGGGGGGATCGTCTAGGAATGGTTACGTGAATTATTTCACCAGGTTTATGGGTACCGTTATATCTCCTGATATTAATTACGATGTAAACAACTTTTTTGTGAAATCTACCTTTAAGAAATATTAGTTTATTTTATATTATTGTTTGCAAACCAAGTTGTAGGGATTGCTAGATTCACTGTCTATTTAGTAAGATAGCTCTTTCTCACTCTTTCACTCACACTATATATTGATCTATCTATCTATGTATCTATCTATCAATCTATCTATCAATATATATCCACAATATAGATAAGTATTTTCCTTAGCTGATGTGCATTTGCTCTTTTTTGGGGTTAATGTATGGCTCTTAATTTGTATTGTCGATTTGCACCATTTGTTTTTGGGCTCCTCATACCTCTCTGTCTCATACCTAGGGATATGAGGTTTGCCTGACTCGCATGAAATACTCATCACTCCAATTATAACTTATAGCATTTTTTTTTTTTTTTTCTATATTCCAACTAATCCCTCTCGGGCATAGGCTGAGAGCCTTTACACTACACCGCTGAACACGGTGAGGCCCGTGAGGTCTTGTTCCAGTCTAGGGAGTGAGATATGTGAAGCACCCCGGCTCGAAGCAATTCCATCTCTGAAGCCGCTTCGCCTCTGTGCCTCACAGTCTCACCCCCCACACTCGGACCCTCACTCTCAGAACGCCACCTATTGAGCAATTAACTCACTAGGCATTGCCCCCTTGTAACATATTTTGAATATGGGAATATTCATACAATGCTATTTAATCAGGGAACAATGAGGGTATTTTTTTGGCATTTTGGTGTGCTGTGGTAATGCACTGAAACTAGGTACAGCACAAATTCCATCCCAATAATATCTTCCCATTGACATATTGGGATTCGAACCCGGGTCCATTGGATTACCAGTCCAGTGGCAAGACCACTCTGTCACACCTACCGGGTATGTCTATCCTTACCATTACACTTTCTTCACAATACATCTAACCCAGTACCATGAACGAATTAGCCGTATCGCATTCTCATGAATTTAGGAGGAGCATGGAATATTTATTAATTTCTCCTTCTCTCCCTTCTTTACTAAAAACTGAATAGTATGGTTTCCCATATTACAATAATTATTACTCTGGGAAACTTTTTAATCAAGAATGCTATTATGTTCTTTCAAAGACACACACACACACACACTTGTGTTTCGATAAACACTAATGTTTCACCGTATGCTCGCGCATATCAATATATGTTGTGGCTATAGCCATCTCACTCTCTCTCTCTGTAAGAATATTGGCTCGGCAGGAGTCATAGGGACCGCACTTTCTACCAATTAGTATCTTTCACAACTAACTCGGCGCGTTACAGGTTGCCAGGGTAGCTCATGAAAAATATTTATCCACTGATATTTTGTCAACCATTCATCTAATGACTTATACCTATTGGCGTCTGGAAGAGAAAAACATGCGTAGGCCTACTATTAAAGATATACTGAATATTTGCAATCACGCTAGGCCTGAAGAGACCATAATTATATCACAATTCGTAAAATACCACAGGAACGAAAAACCTGAGAGCGAAATCTCCAACCCTAACGAGCCACAGGAACGAAAATCCTGAGAGCGAAACTCCCATCCCCAACGAGATCACAGGCCCCTTTTCCATTCCCGATTTGGTCTCTCTCTCTCTCTCTCAATTCATTCCACATATTATACGTCTCTCAATCACAGTCTTCTAATATACAAACCACAATACTTTACTCACTGATATTCTTGATGTACCACCTAAGTATGTATTTAATTATGTAACCACCATACAGGCTATAATACTTTCATTGTGTAAGTTCGAGGCGATCTAAGACACCTTAGTTTCCATTTCACACCAAATCAGATCGTGATTACGTCAGCCCTGTATTTAGTTATATAACAATCATAGTCCCCCCCAATTCTAGCAATTCTATGTCGCTAACCTTCCGTTGTTTTATCCACTAACTATATATTCCCAACCTTTAACCACGTACGACTCTATACACCCGATAACCCTATGCCAGTTATTGTATTGATTTAGGCCTGTTAATTCGGATAAACTCACTATGACCAATCTGCAGACGATTATCAGGAGATGCAGGCAAGCTACCTCGTATCTCTCTCTCCATGACGAGTATAGATATATGTACCCCCGTGCTCAGTCGCCCCCCTTGCCTTGTTCTTCTAGTAACTAAGTGTATATAATATTAACCGGAGTATGCCACCAGTATTGATACGACATAGCGGCACTGTCCTTGTGTCGTATTGTGCCACGTGCAGACCAACCAGGTTTCATCATCTTATTAGGACGACGGCTATAATGTCGTCATTCATGCATGTATTCAATCCTTAGGTTAATTATCTTTTATCCGCCATTGTGTTCATCTCTTCCATTTACTTTTCCACAATTGTTATACGTCTTCCAATTACCTCCTTCGTATCCACAATCCACACTACTCTATTTTGCTTCGTGACCTATGCTCAGTGGTACCCTGTTTTGGGTCATCCTGTCCGCTTATCCTTCACGCCCCGCTGCACACACCACCCTACCTGTTCGATCGTAGGGAAATGCCACCCCTATGTCCAGCGCATTAAGGGTCACTATCCTAGGTCACGAGCGGCGCGGCGCCTAGCCTCAAACCACCCCTTTACAATTCACAACCCTCCCCCACCTCGCATATCCACTACCCCTCGTGTCCTACACCTCTTACCCGCCAGACTCTACCTACATGATGATGAACATGAATACACCTTAATTTAATACACCCATGCCCTGTCCCTAGGTTGAGCCAATGCCAACCAGTTCAGACAGGCATAAATCTATGTATGTTCTTCCATTCGAGAAGTAATATGTTAACCCCCTAAAAATACCTTGTCTTGCCAGACTAAGTTTCTGAAGACCAACCGCCCCCATAAATCTATGTATGTTCTTCCATCCGAGAAGTAATATGTTAAAACCCCATGTCCTAATTGATAAGAAACTATGATACCCACGGGTACACCAGTGTATATATAACCATTATTCCTGTAAGACCTAGACAGAAATGACTGAAGATGTTAGCCACCATGCAGTAACTCTAATTCTTACCCCAACCAGAAATTGTATACACAACCCTCTTTTACCATTGTCTCGACGCATTTCCACCACGAAACAATACCGAAGCTACCCCTACGAACTACCGCTTTCTTTGGTGTATATGTCATAGAAAACGCAGTTCCCAGGAACAACTAGGTCAGCAAGAAATAGTGTCAGATTAACAGTGTCCATAACCATCGTATTGACGAGTAATAATACACCATATTTTTCTCTACTTTTATCCACAGTCAAGCACACACCTACAGTTAACCTCCTCTTCCCCACAGTCCACATGATTCTATCCTTTCCAGACTCATATACCACCCCATATTACTCATCCCCCAGTAACGTTTGGCTAACATACTTTCCCTGTCATTAACCCCCAGGCTACGATACCAACTGTAGTCTAATGCCACCCCTACGCCCAGAGACCTTAGGGTCAAACTTCCACGTAGCCCCCCTTAACCCTCTCCCTCTCGTTAACCCCCCCACGCTCCTCGACTCCCTTCCGACCTAGCCTCTCCAGCATACCCCCTGAATATCCTTAACTTTTCCGTTACTAACATTCTCAAACCTTTTGTATATATACTCCTATCCAGCCTACCTTTCCCCAGTAGGAAGGAACACCATTAGAACTTTACTAACCCTTTGCATGCCATCTATTCCCTCACAACCCATTCACAACCCTGTACCAAATGATCGTCAGTGCGAGGCTAGCCGCCTCACCAGTGACTAACTTCTATTGCCATACTTCCAGATAAATGTGGCAGAGTTAGCAACCCAGTCTCCACATCCAACAACCCATGCAATTAACAACCCAACCAAGTAAACCAGCTGATCAAGGCACCTTCGGTTTTGGTATTACGAACACCCACATCTGTCTCATAAACAGAGGGTTATTACAAACCCTTGTAATATGGCAAGCCCCCAGCCACAGCCGCCCCGACAACCATCACAGAGAGAGGGCGCGCACCTACCCCGTTCACCCACCCGAGGAGGGAGACCCCGACCCCTGCGGAGGTATACCTGACCCCTGTTTTGACTTCCGGGTCATTGCCAGGTAGCGCAGGAATTCTTCCTATCAATGAACTAACCATGTATGACTAACACCTTTACTAACCTCTATTAACCCCCAATAACCCATTAACCTTTCTTGCATACTCCGATAACCAAATTAGCACCTCAGCTATACCATAGAATGAAGACTGAACAATCTAAGAGAGATGCTCCTATCACAGCTGTCCCAATCCTCCTCGCAAATTATATCCAGTCTCTCTCCCCTAAATACTTCCAGTATAGCCAAAATAGTACCTCTTACTAAGGCTCAGTTATATCACATTATGAAGGCTCCATATAGCCATGTGCCACAACAGTAATCACCACCTTACCTAGTTCCCGTATCAATTGAGAGCTTAAATAAGTCCATCAAAACTCGAGATCCCTATGGCCTACAGGGTCCAAAACCGAACCTATAAACCAAGCTCCAGCCCCCAGTAAAATCAGTTGAAAGATAGACACCAACCAGTGGTTGGTCACCAGAGTTGACCTCGAGCTCTATCATTGTTTGTTGCTGAGAATTGAGTTCCAGAGCCGGCAGACTCCGTGGCAGATTTAGATAGAAGGATCTGTCCACGTACAAGAAATCTACGTGCACCTTATAACCTTCATAAACCAGTGGGTATATAAGAGTGTAGCCAGCAACGAACGCCAAGAGATCCGTCTTGAGAACTTCCTACATATGGACCATCTGGACGGCCGCGGAACCAGTCGTTAGCCCCCAACATCACGGACGCAAGATAACCAGAACCAGACCAATCAAATACTACCCAAGATTCACTCTATCAGTACTACAGTGTTACAGTGCTATTTAGAGACTCACTTATTAATATTTCTATGAAGTGGCTATATCTTTGCCCCAGTATAATTCATATATAACCATTCCATTAGGAAGTGCTAAGCGTATCAGTGTTTATTAATTAACAGGCGATATTAACTCTTGTAATTACCCATATATCCAGATATTATTACATAGAAGTGAAACCCTAGTGATATCTGATATTCGCCCACTGATTTGCATTCTATGTGTTTCTGATATAAGAATATAAAACTTAGATCAGTACCCCCTGAGGTTACTAGAATTCCCGTGCTCTAAAATACGCGTGTCTAATCTAGTCTGTGAACTACTACTTGTGCACCAGAGCTACCAGTGATAAATCTAACAGTGAATTTGAATCTATAGGTAACATTGATGGTCTCCAGTATATAAACTTGTGAATAAAGCCAGTGATCAGAAGATTAATACCTGAACGTTGGAAGTGGGAGACTAGGCTCCATCCAGATCCACTTATGCTAGTGTTGTTCAATTCTATCATTTGTCTTGTACGAGTATTCAGAAGTGTGTATATCAATAAACGTGATCGTGTGTCTTGTTACCGTGTGTTTATTTTGTGTTCTCTATTCCTCATACCTTGTTTTGTGCATGCAGCCTTCTATACCCAGTCAGTTAGAACTCACATTACCCAAGTTAATCCTGTAGAAAAAAAGGGCATAACATTGGCGGCAGCGGTGGTTCTTGATTCGGATAAAAGGTTGCATTACATTGCAAGTTTGGAACAGTAGAAGCATGGGAACATCGCAAAAATGGCAGCTCGCTATTACACTCACACACATTCCCAAGTATGATGTAAACACGTATGATATCGCCACTTACTTAGACATAGTAAAGCCAGTGTTAGATGTGGCACTTCAAAATGACCGCGACAAAATCGCCATTGCATTATTGCACATTATGCAGTTGGGAAAAGCCGTTTCCCAAATTGTTGAACAGGTAATGCCAAAGCTTACCTGGAACCAGTTTCGATCCCTTGTGATCCGGACCTTAGGGCCACTTTTGGGTTCCCTCGTCGCCCCCAAAATAATAAAAGTCGACGAGATCAAGTATGAAGGGGATATCAATGTGACCCTCGTACAACTCTACAGATACGTGAGGACCACGTATAGCCCTGAAGATGACGAGCAACAAAATTAACTCTTACTCACCGCATTGTTAGACATCCTCACCGCCCATCTCGACCCGTACGGCTCATTCGAAGAACATATGCTCTCCATCAGAGAAAGATGCCAACTCAGTTCGGTGAATCCCCTATCCACCCCTTCAGCCCCTATCCAAGAAAGTAAATGTATTCCTCCACTGAACACTATCATCAATAAGTCCCTCCATCCCCCTAAAGAAAACTCTGTGCACCCTTCCAAAATTACTCCCGATGAAAGTCCAAACCCAGTGCACTCTTCCTTGCCTCTATCCTCTCTGACCATCCCTAAATTTTCCCCTGCCTAGCCATCCACCAACGATAATCTTCCATCAATTGTGCTACCCCATAAACCCCATCCTTTTTCTATGCCTGCCAACAAACCACAGCACGCAGAAATGGTCACCCCCACCGTAACCAATTCTCTTTCAATGTCACCCCTGAAAAATGCTGGTCAGAAAATGAGCCCCCCCTCCACTCTCTCACATGCCCCTGTCACCCAAGACCAACCTTCACCCCCGTCAATCCCTCAACAACCTGTCACGCCTCTCACTTTCTCATATTCATCACCTGTCCCCCCCTCAAAACTGTCAACCTCACCCCCCCCACCATCATCTCCCCACATGCCCAACCTCGGTGAACCCCTTCAAACACCCGCATCAACCAAGAATGCTACAGCTCCGCCTTCCTCCTATTCTCCCCCTCCCTTGTCACCCTCTCCAACATTACCCGAACCGCTCCTGAATCCACCTCCAGTAACACCCCCGCTCGCCAACCTACCTCTGCCCCATAATCCAGCACCAGAACCAAAATCTCCATCAATGTCTCCTTCATCCATCCTACCAAATTCCATTGTTTTCCGAGACAAATCTCTTCCGCAACAATCTCTCCAAACTTACCTACTCACCCCATCCCCACAATTTACCTGTCAATCTCCCACACCCCCACTCTCCAAAACCCCAGATCATCCTAAACTCTCAACCTCCAACAATTCCCACCCTGCCAGCCTAACCTCTCACGACCACATTCAGAACGCAAAATCACCCCCGTACATAACCCCTACCTCCTCTTCCCCCCCCTACCTCACCCCCCTCTCCACCGTTACCCCATCCGCCCCAAATTCCACCCCCAAAGATCCCGCTCGACAAAATACCACGCCCATCCAAATCCAACCACAAAACTTTTTCCACCTTGACTAACCCCCAAAATACTACCCTCTCTCTCGCCCCAAACAACATAATCAACCTCTCAACCTCAACCACTCCTCGAAATCCCATCCACGTCTCTCCCGAAAATAAAATCAGTCCAAATTCAACCCCTCTCAAACCACAACCCTGCCTGCCCAGAGGCAGGAGTGTGGGGATTTGATAGGGAGATGGTGGGGGGCACCATCTCCCTATCAAATCCCCACACTCCAAACCTCCAGATCATCGTAAACTCTCAACCTCCAGCCTTACTCACCCTTCCCCCAACCCCATTCACGACCACAACTCTCTACACAATTCAACCCCTCCCCAGCACCAACCTCTTCCGCAACAACAACCCCGACTCGACCTGCCCGTGTCACCTTTAACCCCCCCCCTATCACTACCCCCGACCGCAACCTTTAAAACCTCCCTCCAAAAATGGCCCCGGGCCAGCTCTCACCCAGACCCACATTCCTAACGGCAGACCTAACGGTATATCCACCCCTCCCTTCCAAAGTGAAAGCGAACCCCCAAGGTCAAAGCCACAACCACCACCACCACCCCTACCAATAAACCAGACCTTCACCAAGACTAACGGCGACCCTAACTAATCCAGCCCCCCCTGATGATGATGAGGATGTTATTGTACTGGATTTTCCATGGGATTTTGTTTTGTATTGTTCTCAATTCCTAAGCGATTGGGCATGATTTTATAAATGTACATGTTTTCCATATACGGTATATATTGTATTTTTTTTTTCCCCTTAGTAGTACTCCCTTTCTTGTTAGACTACACTTTTCTTACTATCTTTTAAATTTGTTTTATACATTGTTAAACACTTTAGCTCTTCTTAATTTTCCTGTGTTCTTAATTATCTGTTCTTTCGTTAAGTGCTTTTACCCTCTTTTCTCTCCTTTTCCAACATCTATGTATTTTCTTCCCTCGTTCCCTTCTTTCTTGAATAGTAACTCTCCTATTAGTTTTCAGTGTCTTGGATATATGGCCTGAGTAATCTTGTTATTTTTTTTCCTAATTTCACTATATTATTCACATTCCAGGATAAACAAATTTAAGTTTTTGTCTCTCTTTTCTGAACAGTCTGTTGCTAGTCGGGATGACAGTAATCTTCGTCCTCACCGACAGGCTGCCATTTCCCTCCAACCTAACCCCCTCACCGACCTGACCTGGCCCCCCTAAACAAACCTACATACTCCAACCTTGAGGTACGAGGTCGTACCTCATATAAAGGCGACGGAAGTAAAATACCACAGGAACGAAAAACCTGAGAGCGAAACCTCCAACCCTAACGAGCCACAGGAACGAAAATCCTGAGAGCGAAACTCCCATCCCCAACGAGATCCCAGGCCCCTTTTCCATTCCCGATTTGGTCTCTCTCTCTCTCTCAATTCATTCCACATATTATACGTCTCTCAATCACAGTCTTCTAATATACAAACCACAATACTTTACTCACTGATATTCTTGATGTACCACCTAAGTATGTATTTAATTATGTAACCACCATACAGGCTATAATACTTTCATTGTGTAGGTTCGGGGTGATCTAAGACACCTTAGCTTCCATTTCACACCAAATCAGATCGTGATTACGTCAGCCCTGTATTTAGTTATATAACAATCATAGTCCCCCCCAATTCTAGCAATTTTATGTCTCTAACCTCCCGTTCTTTTATCCACTAACTATATATTCCCAACCTTTAACCACGACTCTATACACCCGATAACCCTATGCCAGTTATTGTATTGATTTAGGCCTGTTAATTCGGATAAACTCACTATGACCAATCTGCAGACGATTATCAGGAGAGATGCAGGCAAGCTACCTCGTATCTCTCTCTCCATGACGAGTATAGATATATGTACCCCCGTGCTCAGTCGCCCCCCTTGCCTTGTTCTTCTAGTAACTAAGTGTATATAATATTAACCGGAGTATGCCACCAGTATTGATACGACATAGCGGCACTGTCCTTGTGTCGTATTGTGCCACGTGCAGACCAACCAGGTTTCATCATCTTATTAGGACGACGGCTATAATGTCGTCATTCATGCATGTATTCAATCCTTAGGTTAATTATCTTTTATCCGCCATCGTGTTCATCTCTTCCATTTACTTTTCCACAATTGTTATACGTCTTCCAATCACCTCCTTCGTATCCACAATCCACACTACTCTATTTTGCTTCGTGACCCTATGCTCAGTGGTACCCTGTTTTGGGTCATCCTGTCCGCTTATCCTTCACGCCCCGCTGCACACCACCCTACCTGTTCGATCGTAGGGAAATGCCACCCCTATGTCCAGCGCATTAAGGGTCACTATCCTAGGTCACGAGCGGCGCGGCGCCTAGCCTCAAACCACCCCCTTACAATTCACAACCCTCCCCCACCTCGCATATCCACTACCCCTCGTGTCCTACACCTCTTACCCGCCAGACTCTACCTACATGATGATGAACATGAATACACCTTAATTTAATACACCCATGCCCTGTCCCTAGGTTGAGCCAATGCCAACCAGTTCAGACAGGCATAAATCTATGTATGTTCTTCCATCCGAGAAGTAATATGTTAACCCCCTAAAAATACCTTGTCTTGCCAGACTAAGTTTCTGAAGACCAACCGCCCCCATAAATCTATGTATGTTCTTCCATCCGAGAAGTAATATGTTAAAACCCCATGTCCTAATTGATAAGAAACTATGATACCCACGGGTACACCAGTGTATATATAACCATTATTCCTGTAAGACCTAGACAGAAATGACTGAAGATGTTAGCCACCATGCAGTAACTCTAATTCTTACCCCAACCAGAGATTGTATACACAACCCTCTTTTACCATTGTCTCGACGCATTTCCACCACGAAACAATACCGAAGCTACCCCTACGAACTACCGCTTTCTTTGGTGTATATGTCATAGAAAACGCAGTTCCCAGGAACAACTAGGTCAGCAAGAAATAGTGTCAGATTAACAGTGTCCATAACCATCGTATTGACGAGTAATAATACACCATGTTTTTCTCTACTTTTATCCACAGTCAAGCACACACCTACAGTTAACCTCCTCTTCCCCACAGCCCCACAGTCCACATGATTCTATCCTTTCCAGACTCATATACCACCCCATATTGCTCATCCCCCAGTAACGTTTGGCTAACATACCTTCCCTGTCATTAACCCCCAGGCTACGATACCAACTGTAGTCTAATGCCACCCCTACGCCCAGAGACCTTAGGGTCAAACTTCCATGTAGCCCCCCTTAACCCTCTCCCTCTCGTTAACCCCTCCACGCTCCTCGACTCCCTTCCGACCTAGCCTCTCCAGCATACCCCCTGAATATCCTTAACTTTTCCGTTACTAACATTCTCAAACCTTTTGTATATATACTCCTATCCAGCCTACCTTTCCCCAGTAGGAAGGAACACCATTAGAACTTTACTAACCCTTTGCATGCCATCTATTCCCTCACAACCCATTCACAACCCTGTACCAAATGATCGTCAGTGCGAGGCTAGCTGCCTCACCAGTGACTAACTTCTATTGCCATACTTCCAGATAAATGTGGCAGAGTTAGCAACCCAGTCTCCACCACATCCAACAACCCATGCAATTAACAACCCAACCAAGTAAACCAGCTGATCAAGGCACCTTCGGTTTTGGTATTACGAACACCCACATCTGTCTCATAAACAGAGGGTTATTACAAACCCTTGTAATATGGCAAGCCCCCAGCCACAGCCGCCCCGACAACCATCACAGAGAGGGGGCGCGCACCTACCCCGTTCACCCACCCGAGGAGGGAGACCCCGACCCCTGCGGAGGTATACCTGACCCCTGTTTTGACTTCCGGGTCATTGCCAGGTAGCCCAGGAATTCTTCCTATCAATGAACTAACCATGTATGACTAACACCTTTACTAACCTCTATTAATCCACAATAACCCATTAACCTTTCTTGCATACTCCGATAACCAAATTAGCACCTCAGCTATACCATAGAATGAAGACTGAACAATCTAAGAGAGACGCTCCTATCACAGCTGTCCCAATCCTCCTCGCAAAGTAGATCCAGTCTCTCCCCTAAATACTTCCAGTATAGCCAAAATAGTACCTCTTACTAAGGCTCAGTTATATCACATTATGAAGGCTCCATATAGCCATGTGCCACAACAGTAATCACCACCTTACCTAGTTCCCGTATCAATTGAGAGCTTAAATAAGTCCATCAAAACTCGAGATCCCTATGGCCTACAGGGTCCAAAACCGAACCTATAAACCAAGCTCCAGCCCCCAGTAAAATCAGTTGAAAGATAGACACAAACCAGTGGTTGGTCACCAGAGTTGACCTCGAGCTCTATCATTGTTTGTTGCTGATAATTGAGTTCCAGAGCCGGCAGACTCCGTGGCAGATTTAGATAGAAGGATCTGTCCACGTACAAGAAATCTATGTGCACCTTATAACCTTCATAAACCAGTGGGTATATAAGAGTGTAGCCAGCAACGATCGCCAAGAGATCCGTCTTGAGAACTTCCTACATATGGACCACCTGGACGGCCGCGGAACCAGTCGTTAGCCCCCAACATCACGGACGCAAGATAACCAGGACCAGACCAATCAAATACTACCCAAGATTCACTCTATCAGTACTACAGTGTTACAGTGCTATTTAGAGACTCACTTATTAATATTTCTATGAAGTGGCTATATCTTTGCCCCAGTATAATTCATATATAACCATTCCATTAGGAAGTGCTAAGCGTATCAGTGTTTATTAATTAACAGGCGATATTAACTCTCGTAATTACCCATATATCCAGATATTATTACATAGAAGTGAAACCCTAGTGATATCTGATATTCGCCCACTGATTTGCATTCTATGTGTTTCTGATATAAGAATATAAAACTTAGATCAGTACCCCCTGAGGTTACTAGAATTCCCGTGCTCTAAAATACGCGTGTCTAATCTAGTCTGTGAACTACTACTTGTGCACCAGAGCTACCAGTGATAAATCTAACAGTGAATTTGAATCTATAGGTAACATTGATGGTCTCCAGTATATAAACTTGTGAATAAAGCCAGTGATCAGAAGATTAATACCTGAACGTTGGAAGTGGGAGACTAGGCTCCATCCAGATCCACTTATGCTAGTGTTGTTCAATTCTATCATTTGTCTTGTACGAGTATTCAGAAGTGTGTATATCAATAAACGTGATCGTGTGTCTTGTTACCGTGTGTTTATTTTGTGTTCTCTATTCCTCATACCTTGTTTTGTGCATGCAGCCTTCTATACCCAGTCAGTTAGAACTCACATTACCCAAGTTAATCCTGTAGAAAAACAGGGCATAACAATTCGGTATAAAGGAGATGGTCGCAACCTCATCCGCGTGGCAGCTGCATAATGTGTGTGTGGTTTAAATGCTGATATAACTAAGTTAATGTTTAATATTACATAATTAAATCTATGCAAGGGTAATTATATATTATGTGCAGTAAAACGTATAAGTTTAATAAGAGACTATCACTTTATATACCGGTAATTATTAATATATACAGTATATGCGTATTCATAGACCGAGTGCACTGTGAGTGATGGCAGATAATATCTGGAGGACCATTAGTTTGTAAAACCCTGTTGGGTATTGTTAAGGTGTCCACTATGTGGGCTGCTGGATCACTATACTCTGTTCACTATACTCAGCGATGCTGAGGTGAGAATGGCTCAACTAGATGTCAATCATTCTAGCTGATTGGCTCATGCAACCATTTTCAATGTCTTGTCTTCTAGTAATTATTAATTCCTAAAGGTTTAAATAATAACGGTCGCACAAATCAATCAGCTGGAACAGTCTGTCGATGTTTGGTGAACCATGGGAATAAAAGGACCCCTGCCAAAGGATGAGTCAGAAATCAAGAAGTTTGAGTGCGTAGTGTGCAAGGGCGAGCTTGTGTTAAATGATGATCCTGTGGCTGTGAATTTTGGAAACGAGTCATTGGAGCTGGTGGACAAGTTTTGTTACCTAGGAGATACCATCTCTGCTGGTGGTGGGGCCAAGGCTGCCACTGTCGCTAGAATTAGATGTAGCTGGGGGACGTTCAGAGAACTGCTGCCAATTCTGACCATGAAAAGAATGCTTCTTTCCCTGAAGGGAAAGGTGTATGCCTCATGTGTTAGAAGTGCAATGACGTATGCCTCACAAACATGGGCCGTTAAAGTAGAGGATGTCAACAGAATGGAACGTAATGGGATGATAATGGTGAGATGGATGTGTGGGGCCAAACTGCAGGATAAAATAACTAATGATGAGGAGACGCTTAGGTATAAAGAGTATTAGCGAGGAGATGCATACAAGTAGACTGGGATGGTATGGGCATGTGGAGAGAATGGATGAACAAAATTGGGTGAAAAGATGAAGGTCTGTGATTGTGGTTGGAGCTGCACCAATGGGTGGACCGAGGAAGACCTGGGATCGGATTATACGTGCCGATCTCGAATCGAAAACTTGACAAGTGAAGCAGCCCTTAACGGGGTTCCCTGGAACACCACCATTAGGACAAGAAACTAAAACTGCACGTATGTGTGAAGGACTCAGTCTTAACATTTTATGTATGTATGTATCCAAACTCTGATATGGACAGTCTTACTTTAAGTATTACATTAGGTATTTAGTATTAAGTTTGTGGGATCAATGGTTATATAGAATAATTAAGAAGTTAATAATTATGTTCTATATTGGATATTGGGTAGTCTATCATTCCTATGAACTTAGGCGATTATAATTGGGTGGGAAAATATATACCTACCCATTTGCGCATGCGTGATATTGGCGGACCTCTCGCGAATATTGTGAGGGTCCTGCACTCTCTCCCTAGCCGCCACAACTACCAGACCGTCTGCCTACGCTCTCGTGTTTTCACCTCACCTTTCGCCCCATTAGTGATAGTACTTAGCTCATCAATTCTCCATCTATCCATACTAATCCATAGATCATTAATTATTCTCATCAATCATTAAGTATAGTGGCCCCCTTCTTTATTCATCAACTCTATCCTCTTAGCTAACACTCCCGTTTCACACACCATTTGCAAGGTAATAGGGGTAGGCAGCCCCGCCCAGGGAAGTACTACCGCCAAGGTTTCGGGAGACTCAGGGAATAGCCTGAATTCCATTTTCTCTCCCAGGCCTTGGTAGCTGGATACATATCTTTCTGCCTCACACATCAGGGGTATCAGGAAAACCCTCTTTATATAACATACACATCCAACTTCACGACATTGCCCTACATCGCTATCCTCTATCCATAAAACACTACTCTTCCCACTACATATCATACATGTAACACCATACACTTACCTTATAAATATGGCAGTACAATTGTTAAGAGCAAACCTGGTGGTCCCTCGGATATCCACCCCCGGCAGGGTTGGGTTATTGACACAGGGCCCTCCCGGTCGTCATCATGCGACTGTGTCAAGAGCATTGCAACGTCCCAAAGCTGCTTGTCAGTACAGCTATTTCTTTAGTAATATAAGGGGACTTCACTCTAACATCAATTCTGTACACCAATTTCTTCAAGCAGAATCCCCTACTCTCCTTTTTTTGACAGAGACTCAAGTAACATCCACATCTGACACATCTAGATTTAATTTTCCAGGTTATCAACTGCTCCAAAATTTCAGACCTAAAGGTGGTGTATGTTGCTTCGCAAAATCTGAAATTGCCCTGGAGGAGGTTACTAGTTTCAATTGTCCCTATTTTGATTATTCTATATACAAATTAATTTCTGCTGGTAAATTTAAATACATATGTTGCATCTACCGTTCCCCAAATACTCCTCCAGAGCAAAGTCTTTTTGATTCTCTGTCCTCACAACTCAGTGTCCTCAACTTAAATGCTTCTTCTGAAATCACTGTGTTGGGTGATTTTAATGTCCATAATGTTGAATGGCTCACTCATTCAGCCAGGACTGATGATGCTGGTCTTGAATGTGAGCTATTTGCAGACTCATTTAATCTCATTCAACTAGTCAACCAACCCACCCGTGTACCAGATAATCCTAATCATAATTCCCACCTACTGGACTTATTTTTAACAACCAATTCAGAAAATTATGATGTTACAGTGAGGTCCCCACTTGGATCTTCTGATCACTGTCTGATACAGGCCACCTGTCTATCACCTACCACACCTTCCCACTCTGAACCTGTTTTGGTGACTAAATGGCATTACGATAGGGCAGACTGGGAGGGTCTTCAAGGTTTCTTTATCGATATTCCCTGGACCTCTTTCTTTTCTAATGATGCACACTCCACCTTGAGCCACATACAAGATTTTGTAAAAATTGGAATGGAAACTTTTATTCCTCATCAAAAGTACAGTAAAAGATCTAATTCACCTAAATGGTTTGACCATAATTGTGCTAGAGTAACTGAACAAAAAGCAATAGCCTACAATGCATACACAAGATCAAAAACACATGAAGCCTTTAATTACTTTAGAAACATCATAAATCATGCCAAAACTGTATTAAACCTAACTAAATCAAACTTTCTCCATAAGCAGGCAAATAAACTTCTAAATAATCCAAATGATAACAAAATATTTTGGTCTACTCTTAACTCATTCAAATCCAACTTCACTACTGCTTCATCCATTCCACCATTAAAATCTCCGACTGGCAATCTTGTAAGTGACCCACGAGGTAAAGCTAACCTTCTTGCAGATATTTTCTCCACCAACTCAACCTTAGATGAAATAAATCAAGATGTCCCTGTACTTAATTTTAATTCACCTGAAATTCCCTCACTTAAGATCCACACCAGACATGTCAAAACTATTTTGCAGAATCTCTCAGTAGATAAGGCTCCTGGTCCAGATGAAATTCCTCCAATAGTACTTAAGAATTGCTCCTTGGTGCTCGCTCCTGTATTGGCAAAATTTTTCCGTTTGTGTACTCATACCTCATGCTTCCCAGTACCCTGGAAAGAAGCAAACATCCATCCAGTTCCTAAAAAAGGTGCCTCTTCAGATCCATCAAACTACAGACCAATAGCTATAACTTCCACTCTTGGCAAAGTTTTTGAAATTATATTAAATAATCACATAATTAAGCATCTGGAGAATAATAAATTAATCAGTGATAGGCAATATGGTTTTAGACGATGTCGATCAACTGCAGACATTCTTTGCCTTCTTACGCATCAAATCAACCAAGCTACAGACCAACATGGTGAAACACATACAATAGCACTGGATATATCAAAGGCATTTGATAGAGTCTGGCATCAATCCTTATTGTCGAAGATGTCACACTACGGCCTTGCATCATTAGTTCCACTAATTTCTTCTTATCTTCATAACAGAAAAATACGTGTAATGGTAGATGGCCTTTATTCTCAATTTCACTCAATAAATGCTGGTGTTCCCCAGGGATCAGTTTTGGCCCCAACTCTGTTCCTCATTCATATCAATGATCTCATATCTACCACTCATAATCCAATACATTCCTACGCAGATGACTCAACACTCCACAGTTCCTTCACATTTACCAATTCTTTCACCCAACCCGATCTTATAAATTCAAAAATAAACACTGCAATTTCTCTGAACCAGGACCTTTCTAGAATTAATGAATGGGGACAAGAGAATCTAGTTTCCTTTAATGCACAGAAAACCAAGTACATTCAATTTTCTAACCGACAGAATCTCACTGACTCCCATATTTTTTAATGATGTAAATATTCCCACTTCCCCTAGTATTGACATTCTCGGTGTAACATTAACTACTAACTTGAGCTGGACACATTATGTTAGAAGCATTGCTAAGAATGCCTCTAAAAAACTGGGACTCCTGTACAGAGTTCGAGAATTCTTCACTGACGAGCAGTTGGCCGTAATATATAAAAGTCATGTGCGCTCTCAGATGGATTACTGTTCACTTCTGTGGGGTGGAAGTGGAGTGGTTGCATTGAGGCAGTTGGACAAAATTCAAAATAAAGCTATTAGATTAATCAATAACCCTGCAATCACACAGGACCTTCCTACATTAGCCATACGAAGAAACGTTGCATCCCTTGCATTATTCTACAGATATTTTCACAGCAATTGTTCCGAGGAACTTGCTTCAATTGTGCCGCCTCTCCACATCTTTCCCCGTAGAACTAGGGCAGCTGAGAGCGCCCATGTATTTACACTTTCTCCTCCACAATGCAGAACTTCTGCTTATCAGAATTCATTTATCCCCAGAGCTACTACTCTTTGGAATTCACTTCCCTCGAATTGCTTTCCACAAACTTACAATCAACAAATGTTTAAATCCAGTTGTTACAAACATTTTATGAATGGAGGATGCCTTTAGGCACATGGACCTTTTTGTTTTATCTGTGTTTTTCCTTCCTCCGTTCATTGTCTCTTAAAAAAAAAAAAAAAAAAAAAAATCACGGCTCAACAGGTCAACTAAGTTCTACAGCAC
Organism: Paralithodes platypus; assembly: GCA_032716605.1. Taxonomy (NCBI): domain Eukaryota; kingdom Metazoa; phylum Arthropoda; class Malacostraca; order Decapoda; family Lithodidae; genus Paralithodes; species Paralithodes platypus. The sequence continues at coordinate 51,719,232 of CM064504.1, forward strand.
TAGTTCCAGTCTTCAGGTGATATAAACTATTATATGGTATTATTATACAGTCCACTATATAATCCTAAATACGAATATCCATATAATATATGGTCCTTCGCCCGTCCTAGTGTTGTGGCACCTAGCCGGCGAGCTCCCATTATTTGCTGGTCCGTGAGCTTCTGCATGGCTACCCTCTCGCTATTTTTTCGTCTGTTTCGGCCGCGAGGGTTTTTGTGTATTGCCAACATGGCGCAAGGCTTCTTTAGGCACGGCGCGGCAGGGGGGGCATAGGCGAAAGTTTTGAGCCAGAGAGGGCTATTTACCCTGGCCTTATAAGAAAGGTGGCCATTATAGGCCATTTATATGTGCGGGATCTGTATATCGATAAGCCAGTTTACCATCCCCACTACACTGTCAAACCTCTTGCTGCCCCAGGGGCTAAAGTAAGCACTTTAAGGAGTACTGAGGCCTGGGAGCAATTACTTAGCTGGCATCCTAATTTGACATACCTTGTCATTGGTGGCAACGACGTGAAGTCAGGTGTTGCACCAAAGGATTTAGCCAACGAGATCCAGGAGTTGGTTAGGGAGATAGAGAATAGGACAGGAGGTCATTGCTTCATAATAGGAATAGAGAAGCGCCAGAACCCTAGAGGAGTCGAACCCGCCGAGTTCAACAAAATTCGCAATTCGGTTAACCAGTGGCTCAAGCGCAACCTGCCATGGACTCGGAGCCGGTACCAGTCCATGAACACCTCAGCAGCTGATTTTGGGTGGGATGGTATCCATCTTACACCGCCCGCCTCGGATCGGCTGTTCCGGGAGATAATTGAATCGGCTCGGGTCTTCTTTGGTGCAGACGCTTAAGCCATAGGCCTATAATGCATTTTTCTGACTAATTTGAAAGTTCAATGAGTCTTGTTTTTCTGATTAAGCCTAACTAAATCTAAATTTAAAGGTATCTATTGGCTTTTCTAAATTATTAGTAAATCACGATGCATCTAGTTAAACCTTTTCAAAATTTCTGAGATAGCCTAACTTTTCAGAATTTCTGTGATAGCCTATAACTTTTCTGATTATTGTGTTGTCTAAATTTCTAGTACTAAAATTTGAAGGGTTGTACTTTGGGTTTTAACTTTAATGATTTCGGCACTCGGCAGGCGCGTACATTTAATTCTACAAGTTCTAATGCCACTCATGTTCTGATAGTTTGCCAATTATCCCGTCGCTCGCGTTTAGTGTTAGGTCCGAACCCGAGTTTGATCGGCTATTTTTCACCATGTCTTGTTAGTATATCCTTTTTTTTTTCCCTTTTTATTTCTTGCCGTTGCTCGCGATTTGTGTTAGAACCCGAGTTTGATCGGCATGATAAGTATTGCAATTTGTTTTCCCTCTCGCATTTGATGTTACTCGCATTTGTTCTCGCTCTTTGATTATCTGAAATTGGTCGCTCGCATTTAGCATTAGAACCCGAGTTTCATCGGCGGAAGATTTCCTGTTTCAAGTAAACTGTCATAAAGGCCTGGGTTTTGTTTTGGACTAAGGGTGACAATATGGAAGCTCTAGCCCAAGGCAAATGCCGTAGGGCAGGTATTAAAGGTTCCTTGACTGTCCTGGCAGCAGGTTTGGATGAGTTCTTGGAGTCCGCAACTCGGGTAGAAATCGAGGCAAAACTTCATAGCGTGCAAACCCAGGTGGCCAAATTTGAGGCCAATCAAGAGGTCTCGTTGCCGCTATACACCTCAGACGATGAATATTTTAAAGAGAACCAAGCGGATACCATCTACTTATTTGACATCTATGGGATAGTCGCCCGCCTAAAGGCGGAATTGGGCAGTCAAGAAGGGCAAACTCGTGCCGACATCAGGAAGGGATCGGGTGTAAAATTACCGCACCTGATCCTGCCCACCTTCGCTGGCGACTCCACATTATGGACTGGGTTTTGGGACATGTTTCGATGCGTGGTGCATGAAAGGACTGACTTAAGTTCAATTCAAAAGTTAACATACTTAAAGGGTCAGTTAAAGGGGGATGCCTATAAGCTGATAGAAGGTTTCTCGGTGGAGGGTGCAAGCTACGCCCCCGCCTTAGACTTACTTCAAGAAACCTTCGGGCACCCCGACAGGGTAAAGGCGGTACACATCATGCATTTCCATAATCTTGTCGCTCCTAAATGTCAGACCGTAGAACTAAAGGCTTTCTACGCCACCATGGAAAGTGCCATGAGATCTATGACTAGTCAACAGGTGAGTCTGTCAGAGTTCTGTGTGGTTACATTGATGAATAAATTGCCATCACCAGTTAAGGAGACCATTAGGAGGGAGATGGGTGAGCAAATCCTAGATTACAAGACTTTCACACAGTGTTTTCTGGCAGAATTATATAACATGGTTGGTCAGGACTCCCCAGGAAAGAATATGCCTGTGGCTACGGCTGCATTCGCAACACAGAGTGGTAGTAGCCGGTTCCCATGTAAACTGTGCGGTGGGAATAACCATCCCTGGTATAAATGCTTTAAACATAAAACGGGACCGCTCAAAATTAAAAGAGCTCGGCAACTACGACTCTGTGCGGGATGTCTCTCCAGTGATCATGGTAGTAATGGGTGCACTAACCCTAACATCACAAATTGTATGTATTGCCAGGGTAAGAACTTTCACTCTCTGTGCCGAAAACAGAGAGGCAAGACCGGTAAGTGGAGGTACTACTAGGGAAGAGTCAACACCTACAACCTCAACAACAATGTCTGTAAGTATGAATAAGCAAACTGTGATCCTACCCACAGTTCAGCTGCCTGTAAAGGGTAGACACAGGAAAAGTATAAAAGTCAGATCGCTATTAGACCAATGCTCACAGAGGACCTTCGTGAAGAAATCCGTACTACCGTCCCTTTCATACGAAACCGTGGGGACGGAAGAATTACGGCTTCATGGTTTCACCGGAACTCAAATCCCTCGTGAGTATACTATTGTAGCACTGAAATATTTACATCGGGGTAGGTTCCATCGTCTCGAAGCAATTGTGGTCGAGGATCTTCCCGAACATAAAGGTGAGTCTAGTCTTAGTGCTGAAATGATTAGTTTAAAGCACCATGGCATTAAATTGGCCGATTCATGCGTCACAGAGACAGCACAGCTGGAGGTACTAATTGGTGTCGACTATTACTACAACATAGTGCGACCTGGTTATAAACGGGTAGGTAATTTGGTTTTACTTCCAACCAAATTCGGATATGCACTGAGTGGTTCTTATGCGGCATCCACATCCAGTTCCAATACTGAAGTTGTAACAATTCTAAAAGTGGCAGTAACTCCAGTGGACCAATATATGTCTACTGGACAGTTCCCGTGCAAAGAAGAACTGAATGCTTTGTGGGATTTAGACCACATTGGCATATCACCCAAAGAACATTCGCAAGCCGAACGGCAAGCTTTGATCAGTTATGAGGAGACAGTCACCTACGAGCCTGAGAGTCAACAATATCAGGTACGTCTGCCCTGGACTGAATTAAAATTGGTTCAGGGTTGTCCTTTTCGGTGCGACCTGCTCTCAATTTCTCCTTAACGCGACCATCCTTAAGCATCTTTCTCTTGTTGATGCAGACCCGGAGTTGGTGCAGGAAATTAGGGCAGGGCTATATATCGATAACCTCCAAGGTACGGGGGATAATGAAAGTTCCCTCGTCCATGCTTACGATATGGCTCGTGAAGTAATGGATAATGCCCATTTATTCCTGCGCCAATGGGCCACAAATGGTCCCGTCTTGAGAAAGGTGTTGCAGAAGGATGGTGTTGCTGCGGAACAACAGGATTTGGTGAGAGTACTTGGCCTGGTGTGGAAAACTGACTCTGATTCTCTTTCCTTTGGAGTTCAGTATGCTCCTTTTGAACAGGTTACAAAGCGTGAGTGTTTAAGGTTTGCTGCCAAACTCTTTGATCCTTTGGGTGTTGTGTTGCCAGTATCAATAAGGTCTCGAATCTTTCTCCAACAATTGTGGAGACTGAAATTGGGTTGGGACGATGTTCTCTCTGTGGACCTGCAAGCGGAATGGCGGGGGATAGTGGATGATATGGTTCTCTGTAGTTGTATTGAGTTCTCTAGGAGGATCTGTTTCAGAAAGACTGTTTCCCTGCATGCATTTGCTGACGCAAGCAGTGTCGCTTACGGGACTGCTATATATCTAGTCAGTCCAGAGGGTAGCCACTTGGTCATGGCAAAGGCTAAGATGGCCCCCATCAAGTCCCTTTCCATCCCTAAATTGGAATTGACTGCAGTTCTGCTAGCCGCCAGAATGATTAACTTCGTTGAGAATGCCTATAAAGATAAACTTCACATCTCTGAAACCTATGTGTGGAGTGACAGTCAAATTATGCTACACTGGATTCACAGTCAAAAGAAACTGCGAGTGTATGTCACTAACCGCATCAACGAGATACATGCCCTAGTCCCGACTGCTTATTTCCGGTATGTGTCGACTAAAGAGAACCCAAGTGATATGGTATCTCGAGGCGTGTCTGCTACATGTTTGAGTTCTTCTACGTTGTGGTGGAATGGGCCTTCTTGGCTCCCGAAACCCGATGGATGGCCAGAGAATATAGATCTCCAACAGCAGCCCGCTGGTATCGTGACCCAAATTGTAGGCACAGTGCCCCAAGATGACACACAGTTATGGGACTGGCACCAATATAGCAGCTATGAAAGATTGCAGCGTGTCACAGCATGGGTGATACGTTTCGTAAATAATTTGAAGGCAAAAAGAAATAGCCTGCCCCCCACAGGTAGTGCTCATCTCAACGTACATGAAATTAGAGCTGCAGATAATGTTTTACTCAAATTATACCAAAATGAGACCTATTCGCAGGAACTTAAAATAATGGTGAAGGGTAAACAGTCCAGAAATAACTTAATCAACCAGTTAGGACTACACCTGAAGGGAGGTATAATGCATTGTGGGGGCAGATTGAGGTTAGCGGCTATCTCGGAATCATGCAAGTATCCTAAACTTCTGCCCTCCAAACATCCCTTGACCCACCTGATAATTGATCGGTGCCATCGGCTCTGTTGCCATTACGGGGTCGGTCACGTGGTTACCTACATTCGTCAAAAATGGTGGGTGCCTAAACTCAGGCAGGTGGTGAAAAGCGTACTGGGTAAATGTCTGAAATGTCGTCGGGTAAAAGGTAAGCCCTACGACTATGCAGGACTGCCACCTTTACCAGCCCTGCGAACCACCCCTGGAGACCCGTATAAGGTCACTGGAGTGGACTATAGCGGAGCAATCCCGATCAAGGACTCGCCGACCATAAAGGCTTACATGCTCTTATTTACTTGTGCGGTCACCAGAGCGATTCACATCGAAATAGTCACCAACCTCACTTGTGACAGTTATCTCCACGCATTCAGAAGGTTCTGTAGTCGACAGGGATTTCCCCGGATCATTTTAGTGACAATGCCAGCACTTTTGTTGGGGCCTCTGGGTACTTATCGGATGTTTGTAATCACCCTAAAGTTCAGTCCCACCTTGGCAGTGTTCAATGTGAGTGGCGGTTTATCCCGGCTAGGGCGCCGTGGTTCGGCGCTATATGGGAAAGGGCCATCGGCATTGTCAAGGCGGGGTTGAAGAAGGTGTTGGGACGTGCCTTAATTTCCTTGGAGGAATTGACTACTCTACTGTTGGAAATTGAGGCCACTATCAATGATCGTCCCTTATATTATGCTTCCGGCGACCTAGGGGATCTTACCCCAATAACACCCTCTGTGTTGGTGCGGGGTCATCGGTTGCGGGATCTTCCTGTTGATAATGAAGTAGAGGATGGGTTGGAAGATCCAGACTACATAAATAAAGATGTCATTTCAGCCAGATATCAATATATTCGCAAACTGTCGAAAGATATCTGGCGACGCTGGTCTACAGAGTATCTGGTGACCCTCAGAGAGGCGCATAAGTGTAAGATGAGACCAATAAATGGTCGGTGGCCGGGTATCGGTGATGTCGTCATCATCCATGATGAGGGTCCGCGCACTTTTTGGAAGTTGGGTTGTATTGTCGAGTTATTACCCGGTCAGGACGGAGAAGTCAGAGTGGCTAGAGTCCGGACGAAGACGGGAACATATACGCGGCCGACTGTCCGTCTGTACCCTCTTGAGGGGGACATTGAGTGTAAAGAGGACTCTTCGGAGATGCCTGGAGACATTCCCACAGTGGCTACCTCGACCAATCAACCGGTCGACGTACCCAGTGGACGTCCTAGTCGACAGGCGGCTCAGGCCTCCTCCCAATCATGGCGGAATAAAATAGCCTCCGGGCTTTTGTAGATACTGTATTATATAAACCTGGTGGTGGGAATGTGTCCAAACTCTGATATGGACAGTCTTACTTTAAGTATTACATTAGGTATTTAGTATTAAGTTTGTGGGATCAATGGTTATATAGAATAATTAAGAAGTTAATAATTATGTTCTATATTGGATATTGGGTAGTCTATCATTCCTATGAACTTAGGCGATTATAATTGGGTGGGAAAATATATACCTGCCCATTTGCGCATGCGTGATATTGGCGGACCTCTCGCAAATATTGTGAGGGTCCTGCACTCTCTCCCTAGCCGCCACAACTACCAGACCGTCTGCCTACGCTCTCGTGTTTTCACCTCACCTTTCGCCCCATTAGTGATAGTACTTAGCTCATCAATTCTCCATCTATCCATACTAATCCATAGATCATTAATCATTCTCATCAATCATTAAGTTTAGTGGCCCCCTTCTTTATTCATCAACTCTATCCTATTAGCTAACACACCCGTTTCACACACCATCTTGTAACATCATCACGGCTCAACAGGTCAACTAAGTTCTACAGCACTAGTTCCAGTCTTCAGGTGATATAAACTATTATATGGTATTATTATACAGTCCACTATATAATCCTAAATACGAATATCCATAGTATGTATGTAGACAGCACCACTTATTATGCTAATGCTACCACAGAAAGTGTAACAGGCAGTCAGACAGTCAATAGCCAATCCTTCATTCCCGTTAACTAGGTAGGGAGGATTAGCAAGGGACATTAGAAAGGGAACAATGAAGACAGGGAGAGAATGAATATAATAAACACCTGCCAAAAGCAAGCAAACTAACATTCGGAACAACACTCAGCACCCATTCACCATGCTTCAATATCATTGGCTTCACCTCAAATGATATACTGTACACTTCCACAACAAAGTCTCTTCACAACATCGGGGATGATGACCTTCCAGGTTTGTCAATTAAAAGGTTACAAATACCTTCACATGTTCTTCCTAACAAACTTTCTCCATTCATTCCTGTAACAACAATCAAATATAAAATGCGTGTTAATAGTTCATGCATTGACCATGAACCTCCCGACCGTGGTTCACCCTTATTGTTTTGGGTACAATCATACATTTTATTGAGGCTAGTGCTAGATAATTTCATTCAGCATTGGAGCAGCGGCAGTCGAGTGGCAAGCACGCTTATGTGTGAATCTGCTTGACCTGGCTTCCATCCCAGCCAGAGCGGACCTATTTAGTGGGTGTGAAACTCAGGTGTCTGAAGCAACTGCCAGCAGCCCCTTCTCTGTATCTTCCTACTTTCTCTATCCTAGTTTCAAAGCCAAAGGCGGATGTTGTGCATACGTGCACAACAAAATTACTTGCTCTCGTGTTCCCGATTTCGACTCCTCTGAATTCTCAACTTTATAGCTCTAACTTTCCTGTCATTGTCATACTAAATATTTATGTGCGGGGAAGAGCAAGGTTATGATCTTCGAAAGGGGTGAAGCCACAGAGTGTGAGGTGAAGTTGAACGGTCAGGCTAGGGAGATTGTCAGCTCATTAAGTATCTGGGCAATGTGCTGAATAAAGATGTGAGTATGGATGAAGAAGTGCGAGAGAGGGTACAACAGGGGAAGAGGGTTGTAGGAACGTTGAAAGCAGTAACAAGAAATAGGGTGGTCAACATGGAAGTGAAAAAGTCCTTGCATGTCAGTGTGGTAATCCCGACATTGACTTACGGAAGTGAAGCATGGACGTTGGTGGAGAGACTCCGACCAAGAGTGAGAGAGGTGAAAATGAGTTACTTGAGAAGTGCGTGCAGAGTTACATGGAGGCATAGACATATGAATAAGGAAGTAAGAGGGAGGTGTGGAGGTAGATGTGCTGGAAAGTGTGAAAAGGAACACATTGAGATGGTTCGGCCAAATGGAACGTATGGGAAGCGAGAAAATTACTAAGAGGGTGTACGAGAGCGAGGTGGAAGGACAGAGAGGGACAGGTAAACTGAGAGAGAGGTGGAAGGATAGAGTGAAGAAGTATATGAATGAAGGCAATGTGGTTGGGAGGAGGGGCGTCAACTGACTGGGGACAGAGGTGCATGGGGTCATTTCGTTCGTGGCCACCCCTTCGGGGATCACGGCATCAGGCAGTACAGTAGATAGATAGACTATCTTTCCCCTAACTCTACCGACTTTCCCAAATTCTTTGTTTATCTAAACTCTAAAGTGGAACACATTCTATCCATTTCTCCTTTCTCTGAAATCTCCATCTTAGGAGATTTCAACGTTCACCACCGCCGATGGCTCTCCTTTCATCTATTGACCAACCTGGTGAACAAGCCTATGTTTTTTGTATCCTAAATGACCTAGAGCAGTTGGTTCAGCAAGCTACCCGTATCCCGGATCGCCTCGGAGATCGGTCCAACATTCTTGACTTGTTTCTAACTTCTATCCCTTCTTCTTATACTGTAAATCCTTTCTCTCCTTTGGGCTCCTCCGCCCATTACTTATTTCTGTCACCTGTCCTATCTCACCAGTTCGGCCACCTGATCCTCCTAGCTGGCAGCGCTTGTGGCACTTTGGCACTGCCGACTATGAGGCTCTCCAGCAGTACTTCTTTATTTTCCCATGGAAAGATTTTTGCTTCCGTGGCCGGGGACCCTCGGAGAGTGCTGAATGCATTACCGAGGTAATCCTATCAGGCATGTAGGCATACATTCCATTTTCTTCATCTCAGACTAATGCAAACAAATCTTGGTTTATTCACGCTTGTTCTATAGCTGCTGTCCGCAATAAGGAGGAAGCATTCCAACCGTACCGACGCCTTCAAACTCAAGTATCTCATTCTTCCTATGTTTCTACCCGGAATCAAGCCAAATCTGTTCTTCATCTTGCCAACAACTCTTTCATCAATAATAAATGCACTGAACTATCCAACTCTAGCTCTTCCCAAGCTTTCTGGCATCTAACCCAAACCCTTTCCAACAATTGTTCTTCCTCGTCTTTCCCTCTCCTTTTCCACTCTGATGGCACAACCATCACTTCTTCCTCTGACAAAGCTGAACTCTTCGCTCAAAATTTCACTAAAAACTTCACCTTGGGTGATTCCGGTGCTATTCCTCCCTCTCCATCCCCCTCTCTCCTACTTTTGCCTATTATCCAATCTCTTCTAAAGATGTACTTTCTACCCTCTCTGGGCTTATTACTAGCAAGGCGTATGGTCCAGATGGTGTTCCTCCTGTTGTAATCAAAAACTGTTCTTCCGTGCTGACTCCCTGCTTAGGCAACCTCTTTTGTCTCTGTCTCTCCTCTAACGTCTGCCGTTCTTGCTGGAAGTTTGCTCTCATTCAACCTGTTCCAAAGAAGGGTGACCACTCTCAACCCTCTAACTATCATCCTATTGCTCTCATCTCTTGTATCTCTAAAGTTTTTGAATTTTCTAAATTTCTTAAGCATTTCTCTTCTCATAATATACTTCAGATCGCCAGTATGGCTTCCTTATGGGTCGCTCTACTGGAGATCTTCTTTCATATCTTACCAACTCCTGGTCATCCTCGTTTCGGGACTTCGATGAGACCTTTTCTATTGCGCAAGACATATCGAAGGCCTAAGATATAAGTTATGAGAGTTTCTATCGTATTTCGTCATTATTCTGTAATTCAATAATTCCATTATCTCGTAAATTATTTGTGTATTTCTATTAAATATTCCCTAATATCAATAAGTCCTTTTCCTTTATCCGTATAATGTATTCTGCTTCGTATAAGGTTTAGCCTTAAAACATGGCAACCACCAAAATTACATAAGTGTGTTAATAGTTCTACTGAGTCTTTCTTAAACTTATCCTACGATTACCTTACCTCAGAGAACATAATCTGTTTACCATAGGACTGCTCGGCTAAATTATACGAGGTTAAGGGGAGATGGGCCATTTTTCTGGTCTCCCTTCTTTCTCATGTTTAGCCACATTAGTTTTCTGATTATAAGACGTTCGGCCCATTAGTTTGGAGATTTTAATACCTTTCGCCCCATTTCTTTGTCAATGTTAAGACTTCGTGTTATTTAGATGTCGCTTTTTTCCTGGCGAACAATAGTGAGCTTGTAATTTAAGTGGAACCGGCCTTCAAAGCCAGAACATTTTCCTATCGAAAAATATGCAAATTTATCTTGAAGGAGTGTCTTGGGGGAGTGTTTTTTTTAAGCTTTATGGAAGTCTAGGGAAGAAACTAATAAAATTATAAAAAAAATACATTAATGAGCAAATATAAGTGAACTATCCCCCCTTAAGGAAAAGTATATGATAGGTTGTTGTTGTTCCCCAGGCTGTCTGACCGAGCAGCTCCAAAGGTCCCGAGCAAGGCCAAGGCCATAACCGAGCGCCCCCACAGAACCCTCCCTGCTTACCACTAAGAAAGCTTAGGTGAAAGGAAGGCCTTTCATATCATTAACTCCCGTCCACTCACCAACTCTCTGCAATCTCTCTCTCTTCGCCGCAATGTTGCATCTCTCTCGCTATTCTATCGCTACTATCATAATCAGTGTTCCTCAGAGCTTTCCCAGTGTATACCACCTCCTTTACGTAGGGCATGTGGTACCCGTCTTGCAACACAATCCCACCCCTACTCTGTGCAACTCTCCAACCCAAGAGTGAAACGTTACTCTCAGACTTTCTTCTATTCAACAGCTGAGCTCTGGGACTCTCTCCCAGAATCAGTCTTTCCCTCTTCCTATGACTTAAATTGCTTCAAACTCCGTGTGTCCAGGCATTTTGGCTCGAACGTCCCTTGATTTTGGCCCTGTCACTCTTTCAACTATGGGGGAGGCACTCGCTATAGGCAGTTCTGCCTTTTGCCTCCCTCACTCGCATAGAAAACAAAAAATCCAGGCGAGGAGCTGAGGAGGGGGTGGAAACGCCTGGGACACCAACCACCCAAGACCCCGTGCCCCTTAACAATTATGAAGTGAAAGTTGAAGGGCAAAGGAAAAATGTGACGCTTTGGCTCCCAGTCTGCCAACATCGAGGTTGGCAGTAGGGAGGAAAAGACATCGTCACATGATATCTAGGAAATATAAAGTAAAAGGAAGAGTCAGAGTAAGCTATGGGTATGGCAGACAATGCTCAACTCACATTCTGATAGACCAGCCGATCTCCAAAGTATATGCTAGGTAAATAGGTCGGCTTAGGGTATGCTAGGTTATAGTGTTGGTTTACAGGATATAAAAGTAAACTAGAGGGGCACTTGGTAGAGCGCATAATACCTTCGCCTACACTGGCTGGTTCTTTACCAATAATATTATAGACCTAAATTTTCTTTTGATTTCTGAATCTGGGTTCTAGGATACGATCATGATCGCCTCCTAAATTGAAGTAGGTTCAAAACTTTGTGAGATACCTTGTTTACAGACAAACATACAAACAAACGGAGACGAAAATATAAACTTCAGGTCAGGACGATACGAATGGCAAATTATTCTAACAATTGATGCTTTCTTTCAGCTAGCAGTAAATAAGAACAGTCAGCTACACATTCATGAACCCCTATAAGAGAGAGAGAGAGAGAGAGTCACTTGGTCGAATTTTACCCTCGTTTGTATTTGTTTGCTTGTAAACAGGAAATTCTCAACCGATGTTCACGAAAGTTGCTGGGCAGATAGGATATGCACCAAGGAAGAAGTGATTCCATTTAGGAGGTGATCGGTAGAGCACATACCTCCGCCAGCGTAGGCGGAGATATGCGCTCTACCGAGTGCACTTTTAGTTGTTTTTGTTGTTTTCTCCTGTTATCTGTGGCGACAGGGTGGCTCCACAACAGATTGGGTGGAGGGGAGGGAAATGGGGGTTTAGAGGATGGGTGAAAGTGGGGAAATTAAATAACCCCTCCTACCAGTAGACCTCTCTCGCTCTGAAGGTGGTCGACAGTAATTCAATTGAAACGTTTAAGAACAGACTGGACGATCATCTGATGAAGATTGGATTAATATGAATTAATCAGTAGGCATTTGTAATTTCCCTTTCAAACTAATGTCTTTCTATACTCTATAAAAACTTTCCTTGTGAGCATTTCCTGACCCATAAGGGTACACTTCATCTAAGGCCGGACCACCTAGTTGGGACAGCAAGGTATGTGTATCTGTGTGTGTGTGTGTTTGGAATACATAAATATAGAAAGGCATCTTCGAATTCCACATTCTCTCCCTGCATTAGGTCAGTTCAATTATGAATGTATTTTGCCATACATATTATTATTTTTTTGTATTATTTTTTCTCTCACCCACTTCCTCTTTTCCTTCTACTTTCCTCTTCCTCTCTATTCGCCTGACGCAAATTGTCTTCTCACCTCTATGCCACATTATATTACTTGTATTCACCTGAACTGCCATATTATATTACTTGCATTCACCGTTTGCATATATACCTACGGCGGATCTCGGTCTGATCTCTGGTTAGTTTTGTTATTCTGATTAATCAAGAGGATCAGAGGTGGTGGGTGGATATGGTAATTTAAATGTTAAGCCGGGTTATTTGTTATGATAATAAGCTGCAAATTGATATTCAGATAGGTATGGACCACCACTTTCTGGTGCAGGTAGCCTCCTCTGTGGTGGAGGGGTGAGAAATTTCCACCACCGCTTTTCTCCGGCGAGACGTAGAAGTCGGCTAAAGGGAATCGGGGGCGGGGGGCTTGGTATCCTTCTCCCCTTAAATAAATCTACCAAAAAAACGAGACGGAGATAGGGGCGAGGGAACGCGTTCTTGGTCCCGGACCCTAAGAATAGGAGCTTTGAATGTGCGTGGATGTAGTACGAATGAGAAGCGAGAGGATATTGGAAGGTTATTTGAAAGAAGGATGTAATCACTATGATGTCCTTGCACTGAATGAAACAAAGATGAAAGGAGAGGGAGAAGTGGATTTTGGAAACGTGATAGGTAGAAAGTCTGGAGTAGACGAGGGAGTCAGGGGGAAAGAAGGAGTGGCTATTATTGTGAAGGAGGAGTTGAGAGAGTTTATAAAAGAGTGGAAAGAGGTGTCATCAAGGCTAATGTGGGTGAGAATGCGGTTTAAGGGTGAAAGGTGGGTTTTTGTAAGTGCGTATGGACCAGGAAGTGAAAGAGAGTTAGACGAGGTAGAGGGTTTCTGGGAGGATTTGAGAGATTGTCTACAAGGGTTTGATTAAAATGAAAATGTTATAGTGTTAGGGGACCTAAATGCTAGGGTAGGAAATGAGCCTGTTGAGGGAGTCATCGGTAGTTTTGGTGTGGATGGTGTAAACGAGAGTGGAGAAAGACTGAAAAATGTATGTGAAGAGTGTAGATTGAGTGTAGGTAATACGTTCTTCAAAAAAAGGCGTATACACAAGTACACCTGGCATAGACTTGTGAGGGGAGAGATTGTAGAGAGGGCATTGATGGATTATGTGCTGGTGACAAGGGAAAGATTGTGTAGACTGCTGGATGTGAATGTGATGAGAGGTGAGGCGGAGGGTATGTCAGATCATTACCTGGTGGAGGGAATGCTAAGAGTTAAGAGTTACAGGAGAATAAGAGACAAGCGTGAAGTAAGAGAGGTAATAAAAGTTAGTGAGTTAGAGAAGAGTGAAAAAGAGAGGGAGTACAAGGAAAGACTAAATGAAAAGTGGATGGAAGTGAGAGAGATGGAAGAGAGAGAAGTAGAGGTTGAATGGCAACAGTTTAAGGAAGGAGTGAAAGCAAGTGCAGAGGTAGTATGCGGCAAAAGGAAAGTAGGAGGCAGAGGTATCAGGAAGGGAAGCGAGTGGTGGAATGATACGGTGAGAAAGGCAGTTGAGGAGAAGAGACAGTGTTTTGAGAGGGTTTTACAGGATGGTAGTGTTGAGGTATGGGAGAGGTACAAGGAGAAAAGGAGAGAGGCAAAACGGAAAATTAGAGAAGCGAAAAAAGATGCAAACGAAAGGTGGGGTCAAAGGCTGAGTGAGAATTTTGAAGAACGAAAGAAGATGTTCTGGAAGGAGGTAAATAAAGTAAGGAAAGGAGGACAAAAGAGGGAAGAGTCAGTGAAAGATGTAAATGGAGAATTACTAGTGGAACCAGTTGAAGTGAGGAAAAGATATGCCGAGTATTTTGAATCTTTGTTAAATACAAGAGATGGAAGAGAAGCAGTGATTGAAGCTGAGGTGGATGGAGATAGGTTACCCAGGCCACCCAGGTGGCAGGGAATGAATGAAAGGATTGAGGAAAATGAGGTGAAAGAAGTAGTGAAACAAATGAGAGTGGGAAAAGCAGAAGGTTTGGATGGTATTGCTGTGGAGTATATAAAGAAGGGTGGAGATGTGATAATAGATTGGTTGGTGAGAATTTTCAATGTGTGCTTTGCTGTGTCAATGGTACCAATAGACTGGAAGAGTGCATGTATTGTGCCGTTGTACAAGAGGAAGGGAGATCGGCAGGAGTGTTCAAGTTATAGAGGTATTAGTTTATTGTCAGTGGTTGGAAAGCTGTATGGCAGGGTGTTGATAGAGAGGATAATAAAGTGTACGGAAGTTGCAATAGGAGAAGAACAGTGCGGTTTTAGGAGGGGAAGAGGGTGCGTGGATCAGATGTTTGCAGTAAGACAGTTATGCGAGAAGTATTTAGAGAAGCATAAGGAGATATTTTGGGCTTTTATGGACTTGGAAAAAGCGTATGATCGTGTGGACCGTGAAGCAATGTGGAAGGTGTGAAGGATTTATGAAATAGGAGGAAATTTGTTAGAAGCAGTTAAGAGTTTTTATGAAGGGAGCAGAGCATGTGTGAGAGTAGGAAATGGTGAGTTGAGTGAATGGTTTGAGGTAAAGGTAGGTTTGCAACAGGGTTGTGTAATGTCACTATGGCTGTTTAATATGTTTATGGATGGTGTGGTGAGGGAGGTGAAAAGGAGAACTATGGGAAGAGGATTGGGTTTAGTAGGAAAGAATGGTAGAGATTGGGAGTTGAATCAGTTGCTGTTCGCTGATGACACAGCATTGGTGGCGGATTCTGAGGAGAAACTGCAGCGGGTAGTCAAAGAGTTTGGTGTGGTTTGTGGAAGGAGGAAACTGAAGGTGAACGTCAATAAAAGTAAAGTAATGGTGTGTAATAGGGGAGAGCATAGGGTGAATCTAGATGTGATGCTGGATGGGGAAATATTGGAACAAGTAGAGTGTTTTAAATATCTAGGAGGAACGATAAGCAGGAGTGGAAGTATGGAAGTGGAGGTAAAACAGAGAGTGTGTGAAGGAAGGAAGGTTTTCGGAGCAATGGGAAGTATGTGGAAGACGAGAAATCTCGGAGTGAAAGTAAAATGTGCACTGTATCAAGAAATTGTTGTGCCAACAGTGATGTATGGGGCTGAGACATGGGCTCTGAAGAAAAAGGAGAAAAGAGGGCTGGATGTGATGGAGATGAGCTGCTTGAGGAGTATGTGTGGAGTTACTTGTAGAGACAGATTGAGGAATGAAGAGATACGTAGGAGAGTGGGGCAGCAGGAACATTTATCAGCCAGAGTGGACAGAAGGGTGCTGAGCTGGTATGGTCATGTTGAAAGAATGGGAGATGAAAGGCTTACAAAGAGAATATGTGAGTCAGGTACAAGTGGAGATAGAAGGGCAGGAAGACCCCCATTGAGATGGAGAGACTGTGTAAGAAAGGCTTTGGATGATAGAGGAATGACTATAGATCAGGCAGGGGAAGTGGTGGTGGACAGGAGTGAATGGAGAATGCTTGTGAATAGTTGAGTGAACACGTGGTCATTTGGAGTAAGGGGTCGGGCGCAACTTGGACTAGATAATAGTCCATCAGGCGCCTGGCCCGGGGAGATGATTAATATGAAGGGTGCGCCTGGAAGTGTGGTGGGAGGGCTTGTGGCTTTGGCTCCGCTGCATGTCTGCCTGCCGAGATCGGAACCTCTCCGGGTGGTTGGGGGCCGAGGGAGTGCTGGAGCGACCTTGGTGACCCTGGTCTCTGGGTCTTCTCCTGGGTGACCTGGATGTGTGTGAGTTTGTGCTTTTTATCTGTGTTTATTTGTTGTTTTATGTTTTTGTGTTTTCCCTGTTCTTGCTCTGTCTTGAGTCGGCTACCCCCAAAATGGGGATTGGGCCTGAGCATATAGATAGATAGATAGATGGACCACCAAATTTCCTGTGTCACTTTGGAGACAAAACTGGCATTCTCCATTAGGAGAAACTCATGGTTATTTACATATATCCTTAATTATCAAAATGATGAACTGATTTTTGGCAGCTATACAAATATTTACCATAGAAAGGTCTCACTATATATTTTGCTGAAAAGCGAACCTTTTTACCCAATCTTGTAAAGGTCTATCTATCTATCTATTGCCTGACGCCGTGATCCCCGAAGGGGTGGCCTCGAACGAACCGCCCCCATGCACCTCTGTCCCCAGTCAGTCGACGCCCCTCCCCCCAACCAGCACCACCTTTGTTCATGTACTTCCTCACTCCATCCTTCCACCTCTCATTCGGCTACCTCTCCCTCTCTGTCCCTCCACCTCGCTCTCGTACACCCTCTTAGTCATTCTCTCGCTTTCCATATGTTCCATATGGCCGAACCATCTCAAGTTGTTCCTTTTCACACTTTCCAGCACATCTACCTCCACACCACACCTCCTTCTTACTTCCTCATTAGTCTGTCTATCCCTCCATGTAACTCCGCACGCACTTCTTAAGTAATTCATTTCCACTGCTCTCACTCTTGGTCTGAGTCTCTCAACCAACGTCCATGCTTCGCTTCCGTAAGTCAGTGTCGGGATTACCACACTGTCATGCAAGGACTTCTTCACTTCCATACTGACCACCCTATTTCTTGTTACTGCTTTCAGCGTTCCTACAACCCTCTTCCCCTGTTGTACCCTCTCCTGCACTTCTTCATCCATAGTCCCATCTTTACTCAACACACTGCCCAGATACTTAAAAGAGTTGACGATCTCCATAGCCTGACCATTCAGCTTCACCTCACACTCTGTGACTTCACCCCTTTCGAAGACCATAACCTTGCTCTTCCCCGCATTTACCTTCAAATTCCGTTTTTCGCACACTGTTCCAAGCTCATTTACCAGACCCTGCAACTCCCATTCATTATCACTCATCAGAACTGTATCATCCGCAAACAGCAGTATAGATAGCTTCCACTCAATTCCCTCCCTTTTCAGCGATACACCAACATCCACTGCTCTTGATAGTATTTCTTTCATGACTCCATCCATATATACAGTAAACAACCACAGGGACATCACACACCCCTGTTTCAAACCAACATTCAGGTCAAAGAACTCGCTCTGCTCACTCTCCACATGTACTGCCGCCTTTGCACTCTCATACATGCTCTTCACTGCTTTCAGCAACTTGCCATCTACTCCGTATATTCTAAGTACTTTCCACTCTGTCATAGGCCTTCTCCAAGTCCATAAAGGCAACATACACCTTTTGTTTCTTCTCCAGATATTTCTCCACAACACAATTCAGGGTAAAAATCTGATCTACACATCCTCTTCCCTTCCTAAAAACCTCCCTGCTCGTCGCCTATCCATTTCTCCGTTCTCACTCTCACTCTCTCAATCACTATAAACGATGGTGAAATAAACATTCAAGGTTTCAACATGGTTAGGAATGATTGCAATAGGCAAGGGGGAGGAGTATGTCTGTATGTAAAAAAACAATCTCACACACACAACTAGGACCGACCTCCATGTAGAAAATCACGAAGCTCTGCGGATCGACCTACACCTGCCGAGGACAAGACCCATCACAATTGGGGTGTGCTATAGGCCACCAGACGACACACAATTCTTGACCAAATTTGAACGAACTTTGTCATCGCTAGACCCTCGGAATGAATCCATTATACTAGGGGATTTTAACCTGTGTTACAAACAACGAAATAATAGGTTTGTACGAGAATATAGGCACATACTGACAATGCACAATCACAAACAACTCATTACAACCCCCACACGAATCTCTGAGAACACTGCCACAATATTAGACCACATAAACTGTAACAGAGAGGACAAAATATCCCAATCAGGGGTTATACAGACTGGGATAAGTGATCACTTCGTCACATATTGCACACGGAAAACAACAAAAATTACCCTAGAGAATCACAAGGTTATCAAAACAAGGTCACTCAGAAACTACAACAAAGAAACATTTCTGGACATTTTATGGAATACAGACTGGTCTCCAGTGTTTGGAAGTACAAACGTTAATGACGCATGGGTTGGCTTCAGAACCATCATCACAAACATCCTAGACGAAATAGCTCCTCTGAAAGACATACGAATTAAAGCAAGGTCAGACCCATGGATCAACAATGACATACTACACCATCTGGAACACAGAGACAAACTGTTAAAAAGGCTAGTGAAATATAGACAGGATCAAGGTCTGAAACATGAGTTCAACAGGGCCAGGAATAAACTTAGTAGAAAAATAAAATCAGCGAAAAGTAATTATTTCCATAATAAGGCAGAGGAATATCAGAATAACCCAAAGAAACTATGGAGGCACCTAAAAACAACAGGCTACAGCAACAAGACAAGGGATTCGTCTAACACTAATATTGCTCTCAACATTAATGATCAGGTTTGCCACGATAAACGACAAATTTCAACCTACTTCAACTCCTTCTTCACCTCCATAGCAAACACACTTGCACAGAACCTACCGCAACCTCTCAATAAATACACGACAACAACGGCCACCTTTCGAAATGTCTACAGAGATAAAGGCATACACCCGAACACATTTGGATTGCAAAATGTTACACCAAAATACACTTTTGACGAGCTCTCTAACCTAAATGTACATAAAAGCACAGGACCAGACAACATTCCTGCCAAATTTCTACGAGATGGAGCCATTGGTATAGCAGGTTCCCTAACTCATATCATCAACCTGTCAATTAACACCAACACTGTACCTGCTGAACTGAAAGAAGCTATTGTAACCCCTCTATTCAAGAAAGGAAATAAACTAGAAGTTGGCAACTACAGACCAGTTAGCATATTACAGTATGTATTGTATCAAAAATCCTTGAAAGAGCAGTATACACCCAAATTGAACACTACCTCAAAGAAAATGATCTATTCTATAAGTTTCAATCAGGTTTCAGATGCATGTACTCGACAGACTCCTGTCTCATCCACTTAACAGATCACATTCGTAAAGAAATGTCTGAAGGTAACTACACCGGTATGGTTCTTCTTGATCTACAAAAAGCGTTTGACACAGTAGACCATGATATCCTATGTAATGAACTACAAGCAATGGGCATAGGGTCTGTGAACTGGTTTAAATCTTATCTTAGTGGTAGAACACAAAGAGTCAAAATTGATGATAATATATATGATCCTATGCCAATTAACTGTGGGGTCCCACAGGGAAGCATCCTTGGTCCCTTACTCTTTCTCTGTTATGTGAACGACATGGAACTGAGCGTCTCGTGTAAACTACTACTGTATGCTGACGACAGCGTGCTTCTGATTTCAGGAAAAGACCCAATAAGTATTGCCGCTTCACTTTCCAAAGAACTAGAATCATGTAGTGAATGGCTAGTGGACAATAGACTATCTCTTCACCTGGGCAAGACGGAAGCCATCTTATGTGGAACAAAACGCAAACTGAAAGACATTGTGGGCTTCTCGGTCAACTGTAATGATATTCCTATAACAACAGTGTCACAAGTTAAATATCTCGGACTAAAACTGGACTAGAGTTTGTCAGGTGAAACAATTTTGGAATCTATCCTGAGTAAGTGTAGAGCATGTATAAAGTACCTGTATAGACAGAAGGGATGCTTGCCAGCGGCGACCAAAAAGACCCTTTGCCAAGCGCTTGTTCAATGTAATTTTGATTATTCTGTGTCATCCTGGTACTCTGCATCATCTAAATCAGCACAGCACAAACTTCAGGTCACTCAAAATAAAATGGTTAGGTTCATGCTGAACCTAGGACCCAGATCACATGTTGGCCAGGAACAACTTCAGTCACTAGGTATGCTCAATGTCTCTAACAGGGCCAAACAAATCAGGCTCACTAATGCCTTCAACATTTTCTATGACAGAGCTCCAGAGTATCTAAAGAGTGATTTTGTTAAAGCAAATGAGAAGAGTGGACATAATACAAGAAACAGGATGCTTAATTTTAAGGTCCCGAGAATCCAAGGACAGAGTAAGCAAACATTCTTCTTCAGTGCCATCAAAGACTGGAACGACCTACCCCAGTCAGTCCGTGAAAAGAGAACACTGTATTCCTTCAGACGTAGCCTGAAGGACCACCTGAACCGGACAGCTGCGAGAAGGGAGCACCAAGCTTATGTCTACTACTAAATACGACATAAGAGATAGGCAAACCAAACTGAAATGATTACTGATTACGGATTACTGATATTTACTATAGGATGTAAGGTATCTTAAAATAACCCCCTAGAAATACTTTCTCTAAAGTATCTATTTCTTTTATCCTCCCCGTTTCCCCAGCTAACCTAATCCCACAAGGACCCCAATGAAAATACGCCTAACGGCCTTATTGGGCTATCCTTAGTTGGAATTATGCAAGGCTGGTACATGTCATATTTGTAACATACTATGTGGTACCATCTCTGTAAATTGCTAACTGAATAAATATTATTATTATTATTATTATTATTATTATTATTATTATTATTATTATTACCCTACCGTATACCTTCCCTACTACGCTTAGAAGACATATTCCTCAGTGGTTACCACACACTCCTCTTTCCCCTTTGCCCTTATATAGGGGGACTGATATGCCAGTCTTTCAGTCATTGGGTGCACTCCCCTTCTCCCATGCTAGTTTGCACATTTTCCATACCCATTCGATCACTATCTCACCACCATACTCAACATTTCCCCACACACTCCATCTGTTCCTGGTGCTTTCCCCAACTTCACTCTTTTCATGGCTTCCCACACTTCTGACCTCCTGATCCCCACCTCCTCCTCCACTACTTCTCTTCTGCTCCCTCCCATACCATATCCAGCTATGTTTGCTGGCTCTTCATTCCTTACATTTAGCAACTCATTGAAGTACTCCCTCCATCTTTCAACTCTCTCTTGCTTCTCGGCTAGCATTCTCCCATCCTTATCTTTCATACCCTTACTGTTTCCCTTGCTACCTTCCCTAACTTTCTTGACTTCTTTCCAGAACAGTTTCTTACTCTCCCTCCATTTTACACTCAGATTCTTTCCAAATTCCTCATCTACTCTTCTCTTACTTTCCTTCACTCTTCTTGTAAAGGTGGAGTGTTATAATAAATGTGGTTTGCCATCTTAGTTATGTAGATGCCGAGGGAATACCTAACACAAATATTTAAAAGCCTGATTTTCATGAACGTTGGTGGGAAGATAGGATATGCACCATGGAAGAAGTGATTCAAATTAGGAGGCGATCCAGAATATATCCCAGAACTCCGATCCAGATTTTTTTTTAGGTCTATCATATTAATGTTAAAGAACCAGCCAGCGTAGGCACTATACCAAGTGCCGTTCTAGTTTACTTATATATCCTGTAAACCAACACTATATCCAACCTTGTCTTTGTCAAACCTCGTCAAATTAAACCAAGTAGGCTTATTGTATACATATTAAGTTCTTTGAAGTAAGGTAATCGTAGTATTGATTTAGGAAAGAATAGTTAGGAAAGACTGAGTAAAACTGTTAACACATATTATATAGCTGGCCACCACGTTCTAAACCCAAAGCATTATACGACGAAAAACATTATACGGATACAAAAATGGACATAGTGGTAATAGGGAATATTAAATATAAATTCAGGAATAATATATGAGAGAATGGAAGTTAACTACAAAATATTAAAAATATTCGGTAGACATTTTTATAACACATAACAAACATAACCAAGGCAAATACAAATAACACTAGCATATACTGTAGGAGTGTACGTAGGTGCTATTAGATAACATATATAGTTTGATAGCGATAGGGAGTGGGGTATTATGTGCGTATTATATTAATAATACGAGAGAGAGAGAGAGAGAGAGAGAGAGAGAGAGTGAGGTGGAATTTTAGTTTAGGGGTAAAAGTGGGGGTAAGGTAACTACCGTACTACCCTGGTTCTACACCCTCCTATTCGGCCCTCTTTACCCCCTTTTACTCTGGCTCTGCGAAATACTCCTGGACTGCTGAGGGCAACACTTGCACAAGATTTACAAGAATGGGCTGTTCTTGCTGCACTTTAGGGAGAGCAGGAAATGCAGATTTAACTTGCTGTGTGATAGATGCTAACGTGTCATCTAAGTTTCCTTCGTACTTGGTGTCCTTGATCCGGGCATGGGCGACGAAGATACCCAATGATGGCTTAATAGCACCAATTACTATGGGCCTAAACTGGTCCCAGGTGAGTGCGGGGGTTACCTGCGATGCAACGAGGGAAACGGCTTTTCCCAAGTGCGTTAAAAGGACGGCTATCTTTTCACGGTTCTTGTTGTATGCCAAGTCTAACACTGGCTTCACTATGTCCATGTATGTTTCGATTTCATAAGTTTCCCCATTGTATTTGGGGATGGGGATGTGAGAGCAAGCTGCAATATTTACGATGTTATAATATTACTATTGTTTGTAGATATGAAATGCAATGAATTCTTCTATCCGAATCAAGAACCACCACTAGCCACCAATGTTATGCCCTGATTTTATGCAGGATTAACGATTGATTAAGGTGAGTTCTTCAAGACTGGAATATCAGAGTTCATGCAAGTACATATAAATAACCAATAGAGGACATGTATAATATCGAAATATAATTTGTAATACAGCTTTATTCACTTATTCACTAGTAACATATGTATGATTCATAAACACTTCAACATGGGATAATCATAAGTGACACAACTCTATTTTCAATTCTCCCAGCACGATCGCGGATCTAGATGGAGATCAGGTATAGTCACTTCAACTAGTATACATAATATTCTTTTTGAGAAATATGCACACTATTCTCTTCTCTAAAGCTTATAAGGAAATTACTAATAATTTAGGTTTGACTTAGATTCACTATATATATTGAGTTAACTTTTCCTAATGAATACTAGTGGACAATATGATACACTTTCCTATATTTCTTGGCACAAAATATGGAAGCTTAAGTATTGATGAACTTTTTCAGTTTGAGTTCAAGTTTGTGGACTCTAAAATATTATGGTATCCACTGAGATATTTTCAGAGTTTATGAAGGTGTATGTAAATCTTCTTATTTAAAATAAATTCACTAGTATCGTACTACGAGTATCACAGACATATTTCATAGGTGAACACGTAAGCTATTATGATTACGATATTTACTAGATACTGTAGCACTTCGTTTGTATCACTCAAAGTTCATGTTGGACGGACTCTGTTTATTTTTCACTTGGTTGAAATATGACAGAGTTGATGAATAGGTAAAATCCGTCTTAATATGGTATATTGATTATTTGTTGAGTTAAAACGACGTACTAAAGAGCATTATTTCCAGGACGTCTTATTATTTTTGTTTCTTTATATATTAACCACTTTTTATACACTTTTCACGTATTTCGAGGTTTTAAGAACACTGATACTGAATTGAAGTCATTTCTATATTATTTCTTTTCTTGGTGGAGAGCTGCACTTAGTTGGAATTTCTTCTGATGCTCCGTGGGCCGTCCATGTTGGCCGGTCGTGTGAAGAAGTTACAGTTGGATTAATGGGCTTGGGGTCTTAAATATGGTTCCGTAACTAGTGGAGAAATAGTTGGTCACCATATCGGATTAACGCAAGTATTCTCGGCATATAGCTTCAACCAAATACTTGACTATCCTGACCTTTATATTAATGGTTGATGGAGTTCTGTTCAGGTACTCTTGAAATGAGGTTTTAAATATTATGTCTCAGGTCTTGCCGGATTAACATAATATCGGACTAACGCAAGAAGAGTTTAGATAATGGCTCTTCTTGACTGTCTCTAACCCATATAAGAGGTTCAAGGAACTCGGGGCGGTGTCAACCTTTTAGTCGGAAATCCTGGTGGGGTGCCACAGACAATTTGCGCCTAGGATTTATATATGCAGAGTGCCCGTGAGGGTGTCTCGCTAAACCCTTATAACACAAAAGATCTTTCTACCTTAGATCTCTGTGAGAAAATGCTAGTATAACTTCTTAATAGCAAAATGACGAAAGGTAGGGTTGCCCGAGTCTTTCAACGTTTTAACTATACTGAAGTTAACCTAATAAGCATAACTATATTAATTGCTGGGGTGCCAGGAATAATAAGGTTAAACATAATTATATAGATACTATTGCACTATTAAAGATATTAAAACATAAGTGGAGGAGGACATACCACTTTATGATTTTAATACTTATATATATATATACATATTAAAGGTCTCTATGTTAAGTGATTGGGTTTCCACAAATAACAAAGATACTGAAACAAAATTTATATATTCACAGACAGCATAAGGACTTCGGGTTGCCGTTATCAATAACTATTTCTGAATAGGGTAAAATTAATATTTCTTCAGAGCGGGGTGCCTATCTCAAGAAAGCTTTTTTCTACTTGCCTTCTTCCCATTTCCTTGGCCTATATGTGCACCAATACTGGAGGGTACCCATTCTCTAAGGAGGGATAAGAAGGACTTGTGTCTGCACTGTTATTAACCGGTGATGACGCCCCGATATGTTACTCTTACTGGGGACCTTAAATACACGGTTTCAGGCACAGCCGGATTAACAATGTATCAGATTAACGTAAGACAGTCGGGAGAAGCGACTTTCTTATCTATCACTGGTCTTTAAAAAAGGTTCAAGGGGCGCGGGCGGTTTTACACCTTTTAGTCAACAGATAATTGTTGCCAAGGAGTTATTCTTGCAGAGTTCTCAATTAAGAGTTTCACACATAATTCCTTCTAACATACCAAGATCTTTCTGTCCTAGACCAGTTATGAGTTATGATTGCTTGTAAACCCAAGTAGAAGAGGGCACACTACAATACGTTTATAAGACAATCAATAATTGGTGTATTGGTTGTTTGCAGATATAATATTACCTTCGGGAGGTCCGGATGCAATAAGATATTCACAAAGGATTAATTAACTTCCTCACAGAGTTGCGCAGACTACGGAACGCCGAATTATCGAGAATCTTGAGGGGTGGAGCACACTAGACTTCAACACAGAGCGGCGCAGCCATTGCTTTGATCTCTAATATTGAACTGCTCGACTGTTGCCTCTGTGTCGTATATATAGGCTTGGTTAACCCGGGAACGGCGAGGGGGGGGTAATGAACTCGATGCCCCTGGGCGAGAATATGACCATTTGGGCGACTATTCCAAATCGCGACGAAAACTACCTCAGCGTGTAGGAAATGTTCGAACGGACCCGGCCATATATATATTTACCACCAAAAAATGTGTGGGGGGCGTCCCGTAGTTGGAAAATGTGGCGCGACCGGCATCGCGCGGCGAGAAAAACATCGAGCGGCGAGATTTACCTGCGCGTATATTCTGGCGTACGGGGGGGTAGAACCAAGGGGAGGGGAGGGTGGGTTGGCCGTATTATGGCTTATATAACGTATTGTGAGCACTTTTATGATATATAATGTACATGTACGTATGTAGGGCACCCATTTGCATATCATAATAGCAAGAAATAAGGCGCACATACACAATATATGTGATATATAGGCAAAATTATACGTGTGATACGTGATTGAAAGTGGGAGGAGGGAGGAAAGGTGGATAATTGTCATCGATTGTCGATATTTATGCGCGTATATATTCTGGTTTAGGGTGCAGCAGGGGTGAGGTGGTGGGAGGGAAGGTGGAGGGTGGGGGTGGGATGAGCTAAATATCGCTTATATATCGTACTGTGGGCATGTTCATGATATATAATGTACATGTACGTATATAGGCGACCTATCTACATGTCATATAGCAAGAAATAAGGCGCACATACACAATATATGCGAGATATAGGCGAAATTATACGTGTGAAACGAGGTGGAAAGGGAGCGAATGGCGGAGGGAGGAAAGGAGTGATAAATTGTCATCGATTGTCGATATTTACGCGTGTATATACTCTGGTTTAGGGTGCAGCAGGGGTGAGGGGGTGGGAGGGAGGGTGGAGGTGGGATGAGCTAAATATCGCTTATATATCGTACTGTGGGCATGTTCATGATATATAATGTACATGTACGTATATAGGCGACCTATCTACATGTCATATAGCAAGAAATAAGACACACATACACAATATATACGATATATAGGCTGAAAGTATACGTGACCTAGAGAGGGAATGTAGGGAGGGAGGGATCATATGACAGTCGCCCGAGGGTAAAGAGATGCACGTGTGGAGTGTTGGGGGTGTGATACAGGGGTAGGTGGAGGAGGGAGGGAGGCGGGTTGATGGAAGAAATTGCTATATAGTATACGTATTGATCACTGTCATGCTTTCATATAGCATGCAGACACTGCAGTAGTCCCATGTGAAGAGTGGACACCCATTATTTGGCCGTAGACAGTATAAATAGAACAAAATCAGTGTAGGTTTGTGGGAGGGGGGAGTGAAGACTACAAATTTAGGGGGTTTGCCTCAATAAACAGTGTGCCCGAAATAGACTGGTATCGGTTTACACAAGATAAACTGCTTGGCCCTTTCGACACAAACACCGACCTATTGTAGAAATTCATATATTTATAATATAACTATATTGTAGAGTGGTAATTTACATGTCACTTTGTGTAAATGACAGATAATTTCATTTATCTACGAGTATATGCACGTAATATTATGTGAAGGTCCTTTTGATATTTCAATAAATATATTTTTATAGGGACATTATGTTATCTCCCAGGTAGTGAACAAAATATTCATCGATATACAATAGTATATCGATGTATTACTTTTTTTTTTGGTCGCGGGTGACAGGTCGAATCTACAGACCAATTTTTGCCTTTACTTTACTATGAGCCGCGGTGGCCCAGTCGGTAAGGTCACGGAGAGGCAATGGGGAGGAATGTCAGGGCAGTGGGTTCGAGTTCAGTAAGGGGTTATGGAGAGACTTTCGTGATGTTTAGAACAATTTTGGCAATTTTCTTTTTTTTACAAACTCATGTAATTGTATTCAAGCAATATGAAATATTCATAAAATAATTCATATTGCAGGAATACAAATTACATGAGTTTGTATTTTCTTTTTTGTCTTTTTTTATTTATGAATTTCTTTATTTATTTATTTTTGTTTTGTTTTATATTATAAAATAGGAAATACATACATAGGAACATAGTTTGCAAAATATTATTATTTATTATTGATATTATATACAAGCATATATGGGCACATTACTATCACAGGAGATTTATCTTGAGGTAGTGAGTGAAAACATTACAAATAACTAGTGAACATAACAAATATAATTACCAAATATATATATTTATTAGTGGCCCCTCCATCATTGACGAACATGCCTATTACATAAGGCATCCTCTTCAAACACTAATCCGCCGTAGTTTGAATCTACCGCGCAGAGCATTTAAAATCTGAGGAGCCTTCATCATGAGTGCACGCGACCTCACTCATGGCTTCAGTCATTATGAATTGGGTTCTCACTACGAAAAACTTCGTAAAAAAAAAAGAAAAAAGAAAAAAAAAGAAAATAAGAATAACTATCCAATAAGCTTTCCATCATATCGTGGATGTACTTGTGTGGATCTTTGACCAGACGCTGATTCAGGCGTTATTCTTCCTTCTTCTCTGCTCTGCGATCAGCCGGCCCGGACGTGTCTCTCCACGCTCCGCTGGTTCCGCATTTGCTGCGTCCCTAGGGAGTTTTTTCTCATTTGTTTACTCCGGGATGTATCGAGTAAGGTTAGGATATGCGTAGCAGGAGTGTCCTGGGCTGGTTGCCCGCAGTGCAGTGTATTTTGGGTCGTGTGTTTGGGGCATCTATTTCGGATGTACCCTCGTGGTCCTGTTGTGGACAGGTGAACTTTTTCACAGTTAGCTAGCTTTGTGATGCAAGCGGCTTTCATTACGCGTTATTGCTTCCTTTTATCTTTCTGATGAGGTAGCGTATTTTTGCTGACGTTCCCAGCGTATTTTTCTTCACTTAGTGAAGTTTTTTCTGGGTCCCGAGTCAGTTCTTCCCTTTGCCGGAAGTATTTGTTACAGTGGTGTGTTGGCGGTGGTTCCTGTTGTGATATAATTCAGTGCTTTTTGTTTATATTCCGACATGTTACTGTTATCCGTCTGCCTAGGCCTAGCCAGCCTCTCGTAGCTTTACCACATATACAAGTGTTATTGATTTATTTTCTAAATATGTACTACTGTGTCATGTGTGTCCTGGTTTAGTTGTGTATTGGCTAATTCCACAGACTATTTATGTGTCCTGGGTTAGTTGTGTATTGGCTAATTCCACGGACTATGTTGGGCCCGGCGTTAGTTGTGTTTTGGCTACGCCTCGGTCCGGTGTTGCGTTCAGATGGTATCTGGACGGGGTGGGTTTTTTCCGGCGGGTTTTTCTCGGTTTCACCTTTATAATCCCGGCTGGTTGCCGAGTTTGGCCACGCGTGGTTTAAAACAGGCTTGTTTCCCCGGCGAGTGGGTGTCTGTGGCTCCCCAGGACTGCGTCTCTGGGGTGCCTGTTTCAGACTCCTTATGATTCCCGGCGGGTTGGCTGTACCCATCTAACAGTGTTCATACGGACACGTGTTGTTTGTAGTTTTTTCGGTTTTGCAAAGCCAATATAAAACTATGCTGTTGTTGTATTTCCTCCCCGGCGATCTTTTACAAAGAAGTGGGGATAGGAACATTTGGGGTTAACTTTTAAACTTTAAATCACCCGGCGGGTGCAACCTGGAAGGGTGGGATGACCGAATTTGCAAAATTCAGTTTAGTTGACCAGACAATTGAGGGATGCATTGTGTATCGCCTCCTTCAACATACGGCGCTTTAGGGCACAATTGGGGTTAACGTTTTTTAAACTAATATTCACACCCGGCAGGTGCTCCTTGGACGGATGGGAATAACTAATTTACAATTCAGTTAGTTAACCAGACAATTGAGGGATCCGTTTTGTATCGCCGCCTACAACATACGGCGATCTAAAAAGATACTTCGGGAGAAGTTAGATCTCGTATATTTGTCAGGCTTCCCAGTTTTTGATCTACGAGATAATTCAGGGGCCGGCGTCTTTTTTAGTTTTTTTTTCTTCCAAAATTGAATCTTGAAACAAACACCACCGGAAAGACTTAATCAGTTATAAACGCCATGCTGGTCTTTATATATTATGTCAGAGGGTATTCATAAATCTTTTGGACAAATTAAGATATTCTGAAATCTTTTACTTAGGAAACCCCACCGCGTAGCGAGCTGTAGTCGTTGAGTATTACGTCTCGTTACCCGGCGGGTTATTTAACACTTGTGTGCGAACATGATTGGGTTAACCTTATGAGCATTAATTCCTGGAAATTTTCTTTTTTTCCAGAGCTGGGTCCAGGCGGGTCTATGCAGAACCTGAAGTAAGTTTCCCACCAGTCTCTGTCATGGCTACCTTTGCCCCGGTTTTTGCTTTATGCATTACGCCCTCCTGTTCAGGTATCCCTATTTTTGCGCACACCCTTTGTATAAAATGTGTTAAAATGTCTCGTTTGGTGTGGGTTACCTTTCCGGCGTTTTTCTCGTTGCTCCGAGAACACCGTTTTTGTTTACCGAGTTTTAGTCAGGATGGCTAAAATAGGTAAGTTACCCCGACGAGTTTGGTCGCTTGAGGGCTCATCTGAAACTGCGTTTTCTGTGGTCGAGCCTGGGATCAGGCTTCCTGTGTTATTCATTGCTTTATGCATTACGCCCTCCTGTAATGTCTCGTTTAGTGTGGGTTACCTTTCCGGCGTTTTTCTCGTTGCTCCGAGAACACCGTTTTTGTTTACCGAGTTTTAGTCAGGATGGCTAAAATAGGTAAGTTACCCCGACGAGTTTGGTCGCTTGAGGGCTCATCAGAAACTGCGTTTTCTATGGTCGAGCCTGGGATCAGGCTTCCTGGGTTATTACCGTCGAGGGGGGCTCCACACAGTTATCTAGGTGATCATGCTGACACCTGTTGGACATGGTTTTCTCTGCTTTTCAAAGCCATTGAAACAATGCTGTCTGTTTGTTTGGTCTTTCCCTCCCGGCGACCTTTTTACAAAGAGGTCTGGGGCAGGTATAATTGGTTTGACATTGCATATAAAACCCGGCGGTTGTACCTTCGGGTGGTTATATTAACGGATTTGCGATTCGCGATAATTTGCCAAACAATTGATTGATACAATAGGGTATCACGGCCTCCAAGACGGCGATCTATGAGGGCTTCTGGGAGAAGCCGGATTAGAGATTAAGATAGGCTTAGACTTTTTATGGGATAAAAAGATGCCTGAATCTTACTAGTGTTTCAAGTGTAAAGGGATACTTGAAAGACTTCATCTTTAATGAAGATATGCTTCATCTTTATGAGGATTCAGAAGTTATGCTTAATTCTTTTGGACAGGTAAAAGTTATGCTGAAATCTTTAATAAGCCATTGAAACAATGCTGTTTGTTTGTTTAGTCTTTCCCTCCCGGCGACCTTTTTACAAAGAGGTCTGGGGCAGGTACATTTGGTTTGACATTGCATATAAAACCCGGCGGTTGTACCTTCGGGTGGTTATATTAACTGATTTGCAATTCGCGATAATTTGCCAAACAATTGATTGATACAATAGGGTATCACGGCCTTCAAGACGGCGATCTATGAGGGCTTCTGGGAGAAGCCGGATTAGAGATTAAGATAGGCTTAGACTTTTTATGGGATAAAAAGATGCCGGAATCTTACTAGTGTTTCAAGTGTAAAGGGATACTTGAAAGACTTCATCTTTAATAAAGATATGCTTCATCTTTATGAGGATTCAGAAGATATGCTTAAATCTTCTGGACAGGTAAAGATATGCTGAAATCTTTAATATGAAACTAAAGGAAAACGAAAAGTAGTGGTGGAGTGCTACGGTTCGTTGACCGGCGGTTTTGTGGCACATATTTTGTACCATTTTTTGGGTGTAACCCTATGAGCATTAATCCCCGGAAATTTCTCTTTCCAGGGCGGAGTACCGGTGTTGCACCAGGTAACCAGGTAGTTCCCGGGGGCGGGGTAGTTTTCCCCCAGTCTCTGTTGTGTCGGCACTTGAACCTCTCATTGCTGTATGTTCAACGCCGTTAAGCTCAGGTATCCCTATCTTATTTTTATTTGTTAATGAAATAATTTAATAGCTGAATCATAATAAACATATATATTTTCTATGATTATATTATGATAATATTGTGTTTATTTATAGTAATTTATTTTAATACAATTAAATATAAATTAAATTAATTAGTATACTTTATGATTTTTCTCACCAGCTCTGCTTTCAATGTGTTAATGAGCTATGGGAGCTTTTAATTATCATAAACCTTTACGGGACTCGGACCAGGGCTCCCATTCGGAGAGTATACCGAGCTCGCAAGCGAGGGACAGCCACAGCCAAGGTGTATGGCGATACTCACAGTCCTGGCAGGACAGAACACATCCCTTTGTGACTCAACTAGTGCTGACGTCCACCGGGATGCCGATGTACCATCTTCTATCCCAGTTTTAACATGGCAACATGTGGAGGTCCCGGCTTCGGCGGGATCTTCCCATGATAAGCCAGACTTAACGGATGAAGAACAACGATCTCTGGTCTCAGAGATGGAGGTTGAAGAGTCCAGTCACCTTCTAGGCGACTCTCAGGGTACTGTCGAATCTCCACGGAGTTCGTCATCGGCTAGGTATGTACCGGCGGAAGAGATTGATGGACTACTATTGAATGCACTTAATAGGTTCT
Organism: Paralithodes platypus; assembly: GCA_032716605.1. Lineage (NCBI taxonomy): Eukaryota > Metazoa > Arthropoda > Malacostraca > Decapoda > Lithodidae > Paralithodes > Paralithodes platypus. The sequence goes on from CM064504.1 coordinate 51,751,407, forward strand.
TTGGCCCTACGCCGGAAACTCCTTTTGATACGGGAGATTCCGCGATGTCGACGAATGTGCGACCTCTGGCTACATCTTTTGCTTTAGCTAAAATACCTAACCATCCTCTTGTGTCAGATCCAATTTCCAATGTGCCAGGCACAGCAGCTCTCACTACTTCCACTGTGCGAGTCTTATCAGACATATCTCCCTCTCCTTTAGACAAGGCGCCAGTCAAAAGACAGGAGCTATGCCTCTTTTATACGGGCCGGATGAGTCAGGGGTAGCAATGCTACGGAAATGTTTTGGATGTTCATATTAAGGACATTCCAAGTTATTATAACCAGGACTTATTCTTCCCACCAAATCCCTCCAGAACGCCATTCTTGGTTCTCTCTTCCGGTTTTTGGTGCCGGCGGAGTCCCCTCTGCTTGGCTGCCACCCCCCAAATAATCAATTTGTGCGAATTATAAGCTCCCTTCAGCACGCCTTCCCCAGCTTACCTAGACCGCGAGTTTAGGTTAAGAGGAAAAGCGTTTAAACTGTTTTTGCAATATATGGTTCCCAGCAAGTAACAAAGTCTCTGTTACGCTCTTCTCAGGCAATTGAAGCCGCGGAAGTCAGGAAAGCCATTGAACTTTCCCGGCGCTTGCTTCTCCAGACTTCCATCCAAGTCTTTAGGAGATATTCGGACGGCCTTATTAGAGGCAGTTCGAGCAGGGCAGGATCCGAGGATGTTCTTAGTGAAGAAACTTCTTGACCGTATTGCAAGCCAAGTAGTTCTGTCTCCAGTTCTAATTCTTTCTTTGATTTCACCAGCAGTTTGGAAGACTGTTTTCAATTTGGCACAAGCATTCAAGCAAGGTCCCCGCAAGCCCTGATGCCCTTGTTAGAACAAGGGATCAGGGTCTGGTGGTATCTGGGCGACTAACTGGTGGTGGCAGAAACAGAAAAGTTACGCATCATTCATGTCTACGTTACGTTAAACCATCTCAAATCTCTAGGATTCAAGGTCAACTTAGTAAAAGTCGAACCCATGTTCCCCCACGAGTATTTCAGGGGATAGGGCTGGTCGAGGACACAGCTTCTCTCACTCTGAGTCAGAGTGTGGACACTCGAAACATATTTCGCAAAAACTGTTTATGTTTCTCCACAGTCTGACTACGACACAGAGACTTTGGGAATCTCTAGTCGGTTCTCTCAACTGGGTTCAGCTAACTGTGAAGTTGGGCCGGTTGTAAGTCTAACGTTTAATCTTGGAGGGCAACAAATTTTTCCCACTATTACCGGCGGGGATAGTATGGCCTATCCCAACGTTATTACACAACTTACTAGCGGTTTGGGCGACGAGAGAAATGTTGCACGCAGTCATGTCATGAACCTCTCCTCCGCCGTCGGTATGGGTGGACATGGATGCATCAGGAACGATAGGTTGGGGCTTTTAGTCAAACCTCGGGCATCAGGGTCAAAGGTTTTGGTCCTATTTAGAAATCTTCCACATCAATGTCAAAGACTTACTAGTCCCCTTATCTGTCCTTCAGGCTCACGGCTCTGCTTTACGGGGCAAGTCGGTGGCCTTCAGAATGGACAATCTGAATGCGGTTCACTGTATTCAGAAACAAGGGTCAATGAGATCTCGGAAGTGGCTAAACGTGTCAGAAAAGATTTTTATACTAGCCAACAGGCTGGACATTCATCTTCACGCATCTTATCTCCCAGGCGTAGCAAACGTCTGGGCAGACGCTCTGTCTCAGAGACAAAGCACAACAGTAGAATGGGCGCTCTTGCGTGTGCGGAGCATTACCATCCACAAGTGGATTTGTTTGCGTCTGAGAAGACTCACAAACTCCCACTGTACCTCACCCGCCGGACGATAACGCCGGCGGGCGGACCTGACGCTCTGATGACGGACGAGAACAGGTTGAGTTCCATTTATCTATTTTCCGCCGCCAGACGCGTCTCTAATGTGCCACGTAGTCAACAAACTACAGGATTAGCGAGGTGTAGTCTCACTAATCGCGCCCCTGTGGCCGGCGCAGTGTGGTACCAGCATTTGAACACGTGGTGCCCGCACCCAGTGTCACTCCCGGTCGGGTTGTTCCACTTAGAACACAATTGGCAACCTAGAAACCTCGCGGACTTGTTCATTATGGACATTCAGGAGGCCAAGTGGCTAGCACCATATGGTAGCGACGTGACCAAGATATTCACGAATCAATATACCCAGTCTACAAAGCGACAGTTTCAATCGCATTGGCAAGCTTGTACGTCTCGGATTCTTAGAACAAAACAAACTGTGCCCTCGGTGGCGTTGGTTGTTAATTATTTAATTTATCTGTTCATGCAGAAACATTTATCTGAAAGTGATTTATGTGGGCAGGTTTTAAACTCCGCCCACCTCCCCGTCAGCTCAGGCCTACATGGTCTCTGGACAAAGCATCGTCGTTATTCTCGTTCCCGTATGTACCAAAGACTGCAGATTTTACAAAAGGGCAGTATTCCTTATGGCTTTGGCTACCGGGAACAGAGTATCTGAGCTGGCGGCGATGAGCAACGCACCTAATTGCCTCAGGTTTGTTAGGCTTCATGAGTGTATTCACACTGCACCTTCCCCAGGATTCATAGCCAAGATTGAGCACAGTGAACACATGTTTTCAGAGTTCACGGTGCCGGCGTTAAAAAGGGGAAAGGTGCACCATCTTTTTTGCCCAGTGCAAGCTCTAACCAAATATTTAAGAGTGGCACCTCTAAATCACCAGGGTGCTTTATGGGTCGCAAGTCCGGGTGAACGCTTGATGGAGCGTACACTGGCTTCTCTCTTGGTCGAGGACTTTAAAGAGAAGAATCCCGGCGTTGTGGGTAAGACCCACGATTTACGCAAGGGGACAGCCTCTTTACGTTTCCTTAATAATCTTTCGGTGGAAATTATTAAGTCCACACAGTTGTGGGCCTCTAATCAGGAGTTTTTGCCTCGATACCTTTCAGTAGCTCTGGACAAACCTTCCTTGCCATGTATAGCTTTACGGCAGTGGGTCTAGGTGGCCCTATTAGTCGCGTCTATATTTCCACTTGATGGCCAACACTTTGCCAGACTTCTCCATCATCTTGTATTTCCCTCGTCCCCTTCGTCGCCTTCTTCGTGCGCTTCTCTCCCGGTGTTCCGGAACAAGGTCGTCCTCCGAGGGTGTGTCACTGGATGATGGATTTTCTAGCGGCATTACACGACCGACGAACTTCGGCATGAACTTTCTTGTCCTTCTGACAGTCCCACATGACCCCGTTTGGTTGTCATGTAGATACTGGCAGAGAGCAGGAGAAGTATACCAATTGTCGGTGTACAATGTGTGCCCCTTGCCTATGTATGGTTCCATAATTTTCTTCACAATGGCCCCAGACAAGCCCAAGGGGTCATTGGCAGTGACTTTTGGCACGTCTATATCAGTTCCAGTATAGACGATCATGTCAAATACTAGGCTGGTCTCACAGTCACACAAGACGAACAACTTTATCCCAAACCTGTGCCTCTTCAAGGGGATATACTGCTTGAAAACAAGACGACCTTTGAAGAGCACGAGCGACTCATCAATCACCAAGTTGTGGAAAGGGGTGAAGTATTTCTTGTACCTCGCCATCAACATGGTGAAAACATCACAAATTTTCCAGATTCTGTCAGCCCTGTTAGGATTGTCATTGTCTGAGAAGTGAATGAATCTCAGCAGCAATGAAAATCTGTCACGGGTCATGTACTTGTTGAAAATTGGTGTGGCGATGAGTGGGTCGTGCTTCCAATAATATTGCAGCACATGCTTCTTGCAAAGAGGCATGAGCAACAACAGGGCAAGAACGTCATGAATTCTTTGGCAGTAGTATCCACCCAGGCTCGTATTCTAGACCTTGGAGATATCATGTGCATCCTGTCCCACACCCACCTGAAGTAGGCGTTGGTTCGGGCCACAATGAACATCATAATCTCCAAGTCAAAGAATGCCAAGAAGAAATATATCTCGCTTGCATTGTCATCACAGGGACAATCTGGTGTTGAACCAGATTGATTTGCATCAAACTGGTGCAAGTCCGGTATAAAATCGGCCCCATCTGACCATGCAAACGCATGAACATTGGCATCACGCATGGGCAAGTTGTCATCATCATCATCAGCGCCACCTTCGGATATGTCACTGTCGTGGTCGCGATAAAGGATTTCGTCGTCGTCCTCCTCAGACGACGAACGCCCTTCCTCGTTCCAAACCTCGGCCTCTGACTCACTATCAGTGTCCACGATGCCCAAATCCCTCTCATCGCCGTCCAAATCCCCATCACTACTGTCCCCTTCGCCACCGAATTGCAGGGAGGCATATTTCGAGGGCGTCAGGGGATTCCTCTCCCGTACTCTCATAGGCGTCCTGTGGACAGGGATGGAACGGCCAGCTGTGGCGGCGGCGGATGCAGGGGCGGTGGCAGGGGCGGCCTTTACAAATAAAGGTACTGTATGTTTATTTGATTTATGGATAAGTACATTATCCATAATTCTGGTTAAGTAGCCTATAATCCAGTTTGTTTTCAATATTTTTTGTTTACAAATATGAAGAGGTTAATTTCGATTATGAAGTTTAATTTTGTATTTTAGCAAAATAAAATGGCTTTGAATTGATAAATTCTTGTTTTAGCAAATCCAACTCACATAATTTTAAGATTATGCCAATTAATATACGTGACCGAACCATCCCACCCTTCTGACCGAACCATCACCACTGGTAGGGAAGGTTCGGACGATTTAGAAACTTGTGTTTCGGGAACTAGCCTATAGCTCAAAACTGAAAAGAGCTAAGGGTTTGAAATAATTAGGCTAAAGAACCAAATAACGAAGCAACATTTTAACATCAACTAGATTATACTACTGCTTAAACCTGATTTTCTACAAATATTAAAAAAAAAAAGTGTCCGAACCATCACTGCTCTCCACTATTTACCCATTATCCTACAATCTAAAAACATGCCCCCTACTAGTGGGGAGGGCTATGAAGTTCAGGGAAAATGAGGGGTTAAAAGTGTGAAAAAGACATTAGCCTAACCTAACAACCTTACCTAACCTATCCTAGTATTATGTACTATAGCTTACCCCTTTGAAAGGACATTAGCCTAACCTAACAACCTTACCTAACCTATCCTAGTACTATGGGTGGGGGCTGCCTCCCCTACACCCCCGCTGTTTGACATCAACTTACGTGTCAACATGAAGTACGCCCGGTAACACAACTCATTCCATAGGGGCTGCCGCCCCCACACCCCAGCTGGTTGGGTAACCGTGCAAAAAACACAGTATTATGGGACATACCTTACTCCCTTTTTTTCTCCCTTATTATACATTTCAGCTCTTAATGACATATATAGCAATGATGTATATGCTCTACCGGACTTATTAGGCCTAAAAAGATCGATGGGGTAACTGTCGGTCCAAATCATCAGTATAACCAGTCTCATGTTGTATTTGAAGTGAATAGTACATTAGCCTTACCTTTCATAAACGAATAGGCCTAGGCCTATATATAAAATGAAGCGGTTATAATAGGCCTAGGCGGTGTCTCTTCCTGTTTATTCATTTTGCATGTAAGCCTGTAGGATATTTACCTAAAATGTTATAATTACAACGGCAAAATAGTAGTCTAGTTAAGAGACGCCGACCGGCAGATTTCTATGTTATGGAGAAAAAATAGCACACAAAATAGCAATACCAACTAAAGGGTCATATTGAACAAGAAAAGATGTTAGGTCAGGTCATATGTCACAAGAAGTCTGAAATGAAAAAGAAAATTATTGGGGGAAGATGATGGGTGGGATGCAGGATATCGGCAGGTGCAACAATGCGACCCTGCATTCCGGCTCTAACCATCGCTTGGCTAGTCCTACCAGTTTATCATAGAGTTGTTCCTGCATCCTGTTTTATGTCCCCTTGCTCCTTGCCTAAAAATCCCTTACTGGTAGCTAATTCCCGGGTCTGGGCACCAATGTGGTATACTATCAATGGAAGTTAAATATCTATAAGATATAATCCAAATAAAATCAATCTAAATCGAATTACTCCATATCTAAATTGAATTGGATCTGAAACAAGCTAATTTATATCCAAAGGTCTCACATAATAAATTATATATACGGTAAGTACTTCTTTGATTTCCCATGGAATGATTTCTGCTTCCGTGGCCGAGGACCCTCGGAGAGTGCTGAACGCATTACCGAGGTAATCCTATCGGGCATGGAAGCATACATTCCATTCTCTTTCTCTCAGACTAATGCTAAAAAATCTTGGTTTACTCACGCCTGTTCTACTGCTGTCCGCAATAAGGAGGAAGCATTCAAACGGTACCGACGCCTTAAAACTCAAAACTCTCATTCTTCATAATATGTTTCTGCCCGGAATCAAGCCAAATCTGTTCTTCGACTTGCCAAACACTCTTTCATCAATAATTAATGCACTGAACTATCCAACTCTAGCTCTTCCCAAGCTTTCTGGCATCTAGCCAAAAACCTCTCCAACAATTTCTCTTCCTCGTCTTTCCCTCCCCTTTCCCACTCTGATGGCACAACCATCACTTCTTCCTCTGACAAAGCTAAACTCTTCGCTCAAACTTTTGCTAGAAACTCCACCTTGGATGATTCCGGTGCTATTTCTCCCTCTCCGCCCTCCTCTCTCTTACTTATGCCTAATATCCTAATCTCTTCTAAAGATGTACTTTCTACCCTCTCTGGGCTTAACACTAATAAGGCGTACGGTCCGGACGGTGTTCCTCCTGTTGTTCTCAAAAACTGTGCTTCCGTGCTGACTCCCTGCCTAGGCAAACTCTTTCGTCTCTGCCTATCCTCTAACGTCTTCCCTTCATGCTGGAAGTTTGCTCACATTCAACCTGTCCCAAAGAAGGGTGACCGCTCTCAACCCTCCAACTATCGCCCAATTGCTCTCATCTCTTGTCTTTCTAAAGTTTTTGAAACTATTCTTGCTTCCAAATTTCTTAAGCATTTCTCTTCTCATAATCTGCTCTCAGATCGCCAGTATGGCTTCCTTAAGGGTCGCTCTACTGGTGATCTTCTTTCATATCTTACTAACTCTTGGTCATCCTCCTTTCGGGACTTCGGTGAGACTTTTTCTATTGCACTAGACATATCGAAAGCCTTCGATAGAGTCTGGCATAAATCTTTAATTTCTATACTACCCTTCTTCGGTTTCTATCCCTCCATCTGTGCCTTTGTCTCTAATTTCCTTTCCGGCCGTTCCATAGCCGCGGTTGTGGACGGCCATTGTTCACTTCCTCACCCTATAAACTCCGGTGTTCCTCAGGGTTCTGTCCTATCTCCTATTCTCTTTCTAATTTTTATAAATTAATGATCTCCTTAACTGTACCTTAATTCCCATCCATTCATACGCAGACGACTCAACCTTACAATACTCCATTAGTTTTTCAGAACGCCCCAGCCAGCAATCCCTCAACGACAAACATAATGAAGCCATAGAACTCTTAAATTCTGATCTAAATACTATTTCCAATTGGGGCAGAGAAAACCTTGTTAACTTTAATGCTTCCAAAACCCAATTTCTCCATCTATCTACCCGTCAGGATCTCCCAGCGGACTACCCCTTATTCTTCAACAATACAAAAATCAACCCTTCATCTTCTCTCAATATTCTTGGTGTCTCTTTTTCTTCTGCTCTCATTTGGAAGGACCATATTACCAGTCTTGCTAAGGCAGCCTCCCAGAAGCTGGGTGTGCTCAACCGCCTTAAGGGGTTCTTTTCCCCTGCACAGCTTCTTGCTCTGTACAGGGGCATAGTGCACCCTTGTATTGAGTATTGTTCACATGTGTGGGGAGATTCCTCTCACACCGCTCTCCTAGACAAAGTTGAAAGGAAGGCCTTTCGTATCATTAACTCCCGTCCACTCACCAACTCTCTGCAATCTCTCTCTCTCCGCTGCAATGTTGCATCTCTCTCGCTATTCTATCGCTACTATAATAATCAGTGTTCCTCAGAGCTTTCCCAGTGCATACCACCTCCTTTACGTAGGGCACGTGGTACCCGTCTTGCAACTCAATCCCACCCCTACTCTGTGCAACTCTCCAACCCAAGAGTGAAACGTTACTCTCAAACTTTCTTCTACTCAACAGCTGAGCTCTGGAACTCTCTCCCGGAATCAGTCTTTCCCTCTTCCTATGACTTAAATTGCTTCAAACTCTGTGTGTCCAGGCATTTTGGCTCGAACGTCCCTTGATTTTGGCCCTGTCACTCTTTCAACTATGGGGGAGGCACTCGCTATAGGCAGTTATGCCTTTTTACCTCCCTCAATCACATAGAAAAAAAAAGGTTATAAGGGTTAATATTATTCCAGGAATTAACTCATCAATAGTTCCACGTGGCAATGAGGCAAAGGAGAACGTTTTACTCAATATGGCGGACAATGGGGAGGCAAGACACCGGCCCGGCCCTGAGGCTCGAGTCAAGTGAAAGGGAACAAATGATTATATGGGAATGGACCTAAATACTATGCTTATCTGTCAGTCAGTCATGGCGTCGATGAGAGCGTCGTGATGGTGTAGCTGTATTTATTGCTGTCAGTGTATTGTGATTAGAGGCACAAAAGCTCGATCAACTGAGGGCGGAAGTTAGATGTTAACTGGTCGGTGTTCGTGAAGGCTCTGAGCTGTCTTCCTCAGAGGCACACCTTGCTGCCTTGGCAAACGCCAGGAGCCCAAATGATCATACCGCATCTAGGTTGCTCTATACGATAAATTATATTAATATATACGATAAACTCATATATACTACATAAGACCATGTCAATATTGCTTAATAGCATATTAGGCCTTTACAATCTGAACTTACTTACAATCTTATAATATACGATCTACTCATCCTACGCCGTGCAGCGGGAACGACCGTGAAGTCACAGAGACGTACGGGATCACAAAAGAGTCATATCCTATCGTATTTATACGATAAGCATTTTCCGTTGTCCTAGATGAATGCCATTTCCTTCATGGATGGAAATCATATATTCTTGAGCATTGGTAGGTTCGACGACTATGTGGCCTGATTCTGTGGTTAGTTGATCACCCCAACGAGTCATATGTGAAAATATGTGCTTGGGGATCCATTTTGGCTTGGTTTTTCTCTCCCAAGATTGAATTAATGTCGGTTCTGTAGACGGTGGCGTTCTGGCGATGGAGGCGTTGACTAAATCCGTTTGTTGCAAAGCAGCAAGATTCGTGGGAATTTGATCTGGCACCGGAAGATGAGAGAGAGCATCAGCGTTGGTATGTAATTTTCCCGGGCGATAATGAATTCAGAAATCATACTCCTTTTAAAGTTTCTCGCCACCTGACTAGTAAGGCGGAATTTGTTTCACATCGTCTTAGCCATTGAAGTGATTGATGAGCTATGATGATATCTAACTTTGCCCCCAAGACAAAAGAACGAAAATGGTTCAATGCAAAATAATACCTAGACATTCTCATTTAGTGGCTGCGTTATTTTGCTGTGCTGTGTTTAATGTTGAGCTGGCATAAGCAATGACATGTTCTTTTCCATCCTGTACTTGAGCTAATACAGCACCAATTGCATATAATGAGACATCAGTGTAAAGACGAAAAGGCTGCTTGTAGTCAGGAAAAGATACTGTGGGAGCTTGTACTAACTTTTCTTTTAATGTCTCAAAAGCTTGATTTCTTTCGTGTGTCCACACGAATGCAGTATCTTTGTGAATGAGTTTGTGAAGGGGTCTGGCTATCTCTGCAAAATGGGGAACAAAACGCCTGTAATAAGTGGCTGAACCTAAAAATGAGCGTACTCCTTTTACTGTAGTAGGGGGTTGTTGATTTTTAATGGCTGATAATTTCTTTGGATCTGGAGATATGCCTTTATCAGAAATTACGTGGCCCAAAAATCATACGGAATTTCGGGCAATCTCACATTTAGAAGGTTTAAGCTTTAACCCTGCATCCCTGATACGTTGTAGCACTTGACAGAGTCGGCGAAGATGTTCGTGCCATGTCCCTGAGTAGACAATTACATCGTTCAAGTAAGCGAGACATGTTTCCCAAGTTAAAGCTTTCAATACTGACTCCATAAGGTGAATTCATACAGATGGCCTCCACTGGTAGATTTTGTTTTGTTTTGATGTTCTGCTTTAATTGGCACCTGCCAATATCCGGCCTGGAGATCTAAGGTTGTAAACCATTTGGATCCATGGAGAGAATCTAAAGAGTCGTCTATTCTGGGTAAAGGTGTGGCGTCTTTGATTGTGGCGTCATTTAGTCGTCGGTAATCAACGCAAAATCGTGTTGATCCGTATTTTTTCTTGACTAATACGACTGGTGAGGACCATGGGCTGACAGAAGGTGTTGCAATTCCGGCGTCTAGCATCTCTTGGACTTGTTGATCTTTTTCTTGTCGTTACAGAGGATTTTTCCGACGCGAGGGTTGACGAAGAGGAGGTCCAGTGGTATGGATGGAATGTTTTTCTAAATTAGTCTGACCTATCTCTGTGGGCGTCTGAGCAAATACATCACTAAAATCATGCAATCATTGTTGCATCTGATGTCTTTGTACATTTGATAATGAGTCAGGAATGTTTGGTAATACAAGTGGAGAACTAGATTTGACATGGGTAGGGGCAATTTCATCGAAAGTTTCCAAATCACCAATAACAAGGCCTTTCGGTAGTGTTAAAACCTCATCTGAAATGTTGGCAATAAAGATGGAATTTTGATGAGATGTTATGATAGCTGGTTGAATTATGCACCTATCTTGACCTGTCCTGGTGTTAATGGGAGTTAGAATCATAGTATCTTGTGGCATTTGTCGAATGGATACCCATTTCTGATGTTGAGGCGGAATGGTATCTCGAGTTTAGATGATAGCAGGGCTTATGATAGTGGGAGGAGGCGAATTTGGTATCAGCTTGACAGGGTCAGGAGAATTACAGGGGTTATATTGGTGCAATTTACTATCATGGTGAGAAATTGCATGTGTCGTTTCCACTAAACTGGATGAACTACTGTCGGTAGAAGGCACAATTTCCGAAAGTTTCAAATAATCAGGGAAGGGATTTTTAACACAGATGTTTTCTTTACTAATTTGATTCTCTTGGCAACATTTGATTCCCTGGGTCTACCAGAGTTTTGAGGATGGGTGGTAAACCTCTTGATGGCAGGAATAGTGTTCGCCTTAGGTTGTACGGCGAGAATTCTCCTGATGGTGATCAAATCGCGCTGAAAACCAACAGGATCGTGCACTGCGAAATACTCCTGGACTGCTGAGGGCAACACTTGCACAAGATTTACAAGAATGGGCTGTTCTTGCTGCACTTTAGGGAGAGCAGGAAATGCAGATTTAACTTGCTGTGTGATAGATACTACCGTGTCATCTAAGTTTCCTTCGTACTTGGTGTCCTTGATCCGGGCATGGGCGACGAAGATACCCAATGATGGCTTAATAGCATCAATTACTATGGGCCTAAACTGGTCCCAGGTGAGTGCGGGGGTTACCTGCGATGCAACGAGGGAAACGGCTTTTCCCAAGTGCGTTAAAAGGACGGCTATCTTTTCACGGTTCTTGTTGTATGCCAAGTCTAACACTGGCTTATAATAATAATAATAATAGTTCTTAAAGCTAGTGCATGCTAAGCTAGCTAAGGATAGCTCAATAAGGCCGATTAGGCGTATTTCCATTGGGGTCCTGTACTACTACCCCATCCCTTTGCTCATGAGGGATGGTAACGACTCAGTGCTTGTGAAAAATCTTTAATGCGCCGAGCGTGGGAGCGTGGGCCTTCTGGGTGGAAGTCCGAGACGCTAGTCACTACCCCAAGCGAGCCGCTATGTCCATGTATGTTTCGATTTCATAAGTTTCCCCATCGTATTTGGGGATGGGGATGTGAGAGCAAGCTGCAATATTTACGATGTTATAATATTACTATTGTTTGTAGATATGAAATGCAATGAATTCTTCTATCCGAATCAAGAACCACCGCTAGCCACCAATGTTATGCCCTGATTTTATGCAGGATTAACGATTGATTAATAAGGTGAGTTCTTCAAGACTGGAATATCAGAGTTCATGCAAGTACATATAAATAACCAATAGAGGACATGTATAATATCGAAATATAATTTGTAATACAGCTTTATTCACTTATTCACTAGTTACATAATTATGTATGATTCATAAACACTTCAACATGTGATAATCATAAGTGACACAACTCTATTTTCAATTCTCCCAGCACAAACGCGGATCTAGATGGAGATCAGGTATAGTCACTTCAACTAGTATACATAATATTCTTTTTGAGAAATATGCGCAATATTCTCTTCTCTAAAGTTTATAAGGAAATTACTAATAATTTAGGTTTGACTTAGATTCACTATATATATTGAGTTAACTTTTCCTCATAAATAATAGTGGACGATATGATACACTTTCCTATATTTCTTGGCACAAAATATGGAAGCTTAAGTATTGATGAACTTTTTCAGTTTGAGTTCAAGTTTGTGGACTCTAAAATATTATGGTATCCACTGAGATATTTTCAGAGTTTATGAAGGTGTATGTAATCTTATTTAAAATAAATTCACTAGTATCGTACTACGAGTATCACAGACATATTTCATAGGTGAACACGTGCTATTATGATTACGATATTCACTAGATACTGTAGCACTTCGTTCGTATCACTCAAAGTTCATGTTGGACGGACTGTTTATTTTTCACTTGGCGGAAATATGACAGAGTTGATGAATAGGTAAAATCCATCTTAATATGGTATATTGATTATTTGGTGAGTTAAAACGACGTACTAAAGAGCATTATTTCCAGGACGTCTTATTATTTTTGTTTCTTTATATATTAACTTCGTAGGACACTTTTTATACACTTTTCACGTATTTCGAGGTATTAAGAACACTGATACTGAATTGAAGTAATTTCTATATTATTTCTTTTCTTGGTGGAGAGCTGCACTTAGTTGGAATTTCTTCTAATGCTCCGTGGGCTGTCCAGGTTGGCCGTTCGTGTGAAGAAGTTACAGTTGGATTAATGGGCTTGGGGTCTTCAATATGGTTCCGTAACTAGTGGAGAAACAGTTGGTCACCATATCGGATTAACTTACAGTTTCTTACAGTAGATCCTCTGGAAAAAGGCAAACTATGCCTGTGTATCCAGCTCAGTACCAGTACTTGTACTGCTGCGGTCGTTCATGGTGTTGGCGGCGGCGGTAGCAGACGCAAATTTTTTACTATTCTGTATTTTTGTTTTATAATCAAACTTCAAATCTTGTCTTCCCCATGCTTTATCAAGATTACTTTCAAACTCCCTTATTGATTCGGAATCGACTACATACTGGGGCAGTGCGTTCCACTCATTTACCACTCTATCACAAAATGAGTTCTTTGCCTTCTCAAGCCTATTTCTTTCTTTGTAAATTTTCTTAGAGTGTCCTCTCGTTCTTGTTCCCTCCCGCATCAAGAAGATACCTTCACACACATCCTCATCGTACTTTCCTGACACTATCTTAAAAGTCTCTATCATATCCCCTCTCTTTCTCCTATATGCCAGTGTCCTCAACCTCTGCTCATAGCCCGCGTTCTTCAACGTTGGTACCAGCTTGCTAGCTCTCCTCTGCACTTTCTCCACTGCTTCTATATCCTTTACCATATATGGAGCCCACACCTGGTTTGCATATTCCAGGTGCGGCCTAACCAGCGCAGTATATAGATTCCTGAAGATTTCTTCGTCAAGTGACACAAATGTCCTCCTTATCAGCCCTACAATTCTATTGGCTTTGTTTATCTTTTCCGCTAAATGTTCTGAGAAATTTAACTTATTGTCTATCACTACTCCTATATCCTTTTCTGCACTCACTTCCTCCATCGCTTCATACATACTGTATCCTACCTTGTCTATCTTGCTGGTCCCAATCCGCATGTACTTGCATTTTTTTGGAAAAAAAGGCATTAACCAATGCTCAGACCATCCCTTCATGCCCTCCACATCTCCTTGAAGCAAACTCATATCTTCCTTACTCCTCACTCTTCTATACAGTTTAGTGTCATCCGCATACAGGTATACCTCACTTCCATTAGTTATAACTTCAGGCAAGTCGTTGATAAATATAACGAACAGCAGTGGTCCCAACACAGATCCTTGAGGTACCCCACTTGTAATTTCCCTCCACCCCGAGCCTATTCCATTCACCAGTACCCTCTGTCTTCGATCTTTCAGGAAGGCTTCTATCCATTTCACACATTTCTCCCCTATATTATAGCTTCTAACTTTCTCTATTAACCTTTTATGTGGGACCTTATCGAAGGCCTTCATAAAATCGCAATATACCACGTCTATTACATCACCATCTTCTAGAATTTGCATCCAATCATCTACCACCTTAATTAGCTGTAGTACCGTCGACCTCCCCGGCAAGAATCCGAACTGTCTCCCACTGAAAAGTTGGTTTGACTTCATATGATCCATTATTCCTTCTCTAATTACCGTTTCCATTAGTTTACACACAACACTTGTCAAACTGACTGGTCTATAATTCCCTGGGTCATTTCTCTTTCCCTTCTTAAATATAGCTGTTATGTTCGCCTCTCTCCAGTCCATCGGGATTTGTCCTGTATTAAACGATACCTCAAATAACATTTTCAATGGCTCTACTAACATCTCCCCTACTTCCTTTATGATTCTTGGGTGTATCCCATCCGGTCCCGGTGACTTACTTCTGTTCATTTTTTCTATAGCCCTTCTTATTCTAGCATGGGAAAACTCTATTAGTTCTAGTGCCGGTGCCTGTTTGATGGGAATAGTAGGCACTGCATCCTCCGACTCCACTGTTAGTACCCCCCCAAAGTATTTCCCCAGCACCTCTGCTTTCTCCTTATCAGTCTCCGCTCTACTCCCATCATTCAACCCCCCCACCAGCTCTGGGATCCTTACTCTTCTTGTTAACTTTTCCTGAATGTACTTCCAGAATATTTTTGGATTATCCTTCACATTTCTAGCTATCTCTCTCTCCCTCTCCTTCACCCCCCTCCTTGTTTCCCACCTTATTTTATTGTTTATTTGTCTGCGTTCCAGATCCACTTCCTTAGCCTCTATACTAGACCCCCTGTTCTTTTTTAACAATTTTAATCTTTCCCACAATCGTTTCTTTCTTCTAATCAATATCCAAAGCTTTCTTTTCATTGGCAATTCTGGGTTAGTTCTTTTCCTCAATTTTGTTTTATCCTTATATTCCCTTACTGGTACACTTTTGGATACAGCATTCTCCAGTTTGACTCTAATTTTCCTCCACATTCCTTCAGCGTCTTCACCGTTCAAATATTCCCCCCAGTCAATGTCCAAACACCGTCTCAGCAGCTCATAATCTGCTCTATCATACATGTATATTTTTCTATTGCTTCTATTATCCCTCTCCGATTTAATGTTACAACTAAAGCTTATACAGGCATGGTCACTACGACCTATAGGGCTATCCACATTAACATGTTCCACTATATCCTCTTCATTGCTAAAAATCAAATCAAGTACACTCCCCTGCGTCCCATCTCTATATCTTGTCATCTCTACAATATTTTGCGTTAAAAAAACAATCTCTCACTTTCTCTATAAACTTATTTTCCAGGCTACCCTGTCCCGCTGGAGTAGTACAATTTGCCCAGTTGATCCTTGGCAAATTGAAATCTCCAATCAAAATTTTATATTTGTTCTCTCTATTATCTATCTCCTCCATTGCTTTCAGTAGGTTATCATCCTCTTAACGCAAGTATTCTCGGCATATAGCTTCAAACAAATACTTGACTATCCTGACCTTTATATTAACCTCTGAAGTGCGCATGGGGGAAATTGGAAACGTCCCCCTGTGCTGACGTATTTGAGGTGTTTCCGTCACTAAAATATTCATTGTGCCATTAATAGCATTAATACTTATCCATATGCGCCTATTATGGGTTGATTATAAAGGTATTAACCTGAAACAACAATAAAACGAGTGAAAACAGCGTTTGGATGGTCAAAATCGGAGATATAGCCCGCGAGTTGTATAATGTATGGGTGAGGCAAACTGCTTTCCCGCCAATTTCCCCCAAGGCCACTGAGACACAGTCGATCGATACTCTCTCTCTCTCTCTCTTGCACTCACTTGCCATCAGTGATGACAACACCCTGCTTGCAACTCGCTAATGTTAGCACGAAAATATACCTCAGAATAAGGGAATAACAGGGAAAATAGGTGATAACTGAAGGAGAGGAGGAAAGTGGGGAAGGAGGGGAGGTAGAGGACTGAGATTTTGCATGGCCCAGGGGCCAAATTTTTTTTTTTTTTTTTTTCGATGTCAAAAGTTGATTTTTTTTTTCACTCACTCATAGAGTCTCCCCGCAGTCCGCCGGGGGAACTCTTAAGAGTCTCCCCGCAGTTCCCGGGTTAAGCGTTGATGGAGTTCTGTTCAGGTACTCTTGAAATGAAGTTTTAATCATTATTGTCTCAGGTCTTGCCGGATTAACATAATATCGGACTAACGCAAGAAGAGTTTAGATAATGGCTCTTCTTGACTGTCTCTAACCCTTATAAGAGGTTCAAGGAACTCGGGGCGGTGTTAACCTTTTAGTCGCAAATCCTGGTGGAGTGCCACAGAGAATTTGCGCCTAGGATTTATATATGCAGAGTGCCCGTGAGGGTGTTTCGCTAAACCCTTATAACACAAAAGATCTTTCTACCTTAGATCTCTGTGAGAAAATGCTAGTATAACTTCTTAATAGCGAAATGACGAAAGGTAGGGTTGCCTGAGTCTTTCAACGTTTTAACTATACTGAAGTTAACCTAATAAGTATAACTATATTAATTGCTGGGGTGCCAGAAATAATAAGGTTAAACATATATAGATACTATTGCACTATTAAAGATATTAAAACATAAGTGGAGGAGGACATACCACTTTATGATTTTAATACTTATATATATATATATATATATAAATATTAAAGGTCTCTATGTTAAGTGATTGGGTTTCCACAAATAACAAAGATACTGAAACAAAATTTATATATTCACAGACAGCATAAGGACTTCGGGTTGCCGTTATCATAACTATTTCTGAATAGGGAAAAATTAATATTTCTTCAGAGCGGGGTGCCGATCTCAAGAAAGCTTATTTCTACTTGCCTGCTTCCCATTTCCTTGCCTTATATGTGCACCAATACTGGAGGGTACCCATTCTCTGAGGAGGGATAACAAGGACTTGTGTCTGCACTGTTATTAAGGACGAGAAGTCCTTCTTGTCCTAGGGGAGATGACTCTTACTTATTGTATAATATTACTCTGTTATCTTCAAAGATTTATTACAAAGAGTATGATGAACATGTGGGGTGTAAATCAATGTTTTATTTGTGTGACTATATTATTGATAGATACTCAAAGGGAATGACTGTACCAGGACTTTTGTGCAGAGTTTTGGGTAACATTTATAAGTGCTCCCTTAGCATGAGATTTCAAAAGGGGGGAGGGGGTTTAAAACTTGGTGTTGTCTGACCCAGAGAAAATATGATTTATTCTTATAGGAGTTGTGCACTGATATTGTTAGTAAAAAATATAGAAGTAAGTCATCTTCTATTTCTGAAACATTTGTTAGTTATTATTTTAGAAGTAGAACATAGAGAACATATCTTTTGTATAATATTGCTAGCTTGCTGGCAAGAGTGTTAAGTTGGCAGCCCTGGGGGTCACTGGAGGGTCGCGGTTCAGCTAGCCTGTTTTCAAAGAGGGGGAAAAGGGGGTTAAGAACTTGGTGTTGCCTGACCCCGAGAAAGTACTATTTATTTCTATAGAAGTGGTGCACTGATATTGTTAGTAAAAATATATAAGTCAATCGTATTCTGCTTCTGGAACATTTGTTAGTGGTTATTTTAAGGGTAGAACATAGAGAACAGATATTTTGTATAATATTCCTAGCTTGCTGGCAAGAGGGTTAAGTTGATAGCCCTGGGGTCAAGTCTGTCACGCATTTTCTAGCCGCTTGGGTTGTGAAAGTTATGAATTTCTCAGCAAGGCCTACAATGGTTCCTATGTAAATTTATAGTGTTCAGATCATGTAAACCTGATTCCCCATAGATAAGGCGATGGTCTCTTATATACAATTCACGCCAGAACGATTGTTATTATGTTCTAATATTATAACTGACGACATGCAGAGTTGGTACGTCTGATGGTCAACTCCGCTTATCTGTGAAAATAAAGGCAAAGGTTCGTTGGTCTTCAAAACCTTGAGAAAGAAGCGTGTGTGTTTTGTTTGAAATTAATATAGAGAGCTGTAGAATTATAGAAGATATGTACATAGTTGTATTATTAACTTTTTACAGTTAGGAAGCATCCCTAGGGAATGGTTTCAATAGGATTCTCGTAAGGTGACGAGATCTTCAATCATGATTTGTTTTATCTGTACTTAGTTATTTATCCACTAAATCTGTCTTGCGACATGTTTACCGTAATCATTAATTATACTCTGTAAATAATGTTTTTCTAATGTTTATTTATTTCCTTAAGATTAGACATTTATGATATATTACATGTGGGTATTCAAAACGGCTGTGAGAATATAATTCTCCCGGTAGAAGCTGGCGGTCCCCTCAGGCGAATTTTCTTTCCTGGCGTGATAGGGTAGTCTCTTTTGACCTTGGCTTTTCCCGGTGTGATAAGGCGTTCTGTCAACGCCGCCAGCCTGTCTCTCCTGGGGTTATTATCCTTCGCGGCTGGCATTGACCTTCCTGTCTCGGGTGTTGGCCTGGTCCGGATTCCTGTGTTGTTTTCGGTGACGGTGAATTTTGTTTCTTCTTCCTTTTGTATTTTCCTTTTCTCTTGTATTTTACTTCCCTCCCCTTCGTGGTAGGCGCGTCCCCGTGCCTCAAAGATGAAGTGAAGAACATTTCCCAGGTGCCCAGTAGAAGGTAAGGGGTGTAGAAAGTCCCACCAGACTAAGGAACGTTGGTCCGGTTGCTTGTAGGGGTCAATAGTAATGTGTAGGGACGTAGTAGACAATTTAATGATGGAGGCTGTGATGGCTTCATGGGTGTGGCGAATCCTGACGAATCCCCCATGGTCGGTAGAAATCTTTATCATCTTGATGAAAGGAGAAGAGGACATACTGGTGGCTTGAGTCAGAGAAAATGCCCGAGGAGGAGATGTGGTGGTGGTGGTAGCTGTCGAGCAAGTGATTTTTTTCTGACAGATCTGTGGGGGATGATAGGCAGGTGCGTACGTAAAAGTAGCGGGGATCACAGATGTATTGAAGTGTGAGAATTTGACGGGAGAGGATGAGATATTTGTGTTTGTTACACAAGCTATTCTTAGTGTTTCCGCGTTGTATGTGTGTGTTGTGTGGATTGTGTTGACAAAATCGGGTATGGAAACATGTGATGTGTCTGACGAAACGACTATAGGCGAAAATCTTTCAGGTCTTTTTACTAAACGGCCTGATTTCGTGCAAAAATTCGTTCTGATAGGAGGTTCCGGGGTGGATTCTGAAGAAGAGGAAGATTTGTATTGGGGTAGTTTAGGATTAGGTGTCTTTGGTGGAGTTGAGGGAGGTTTGAGGTTACTACTTTTGTTGCTTGGCGTTAGTATGGAGGATTTAGGTAAGGATTTTGGTGACACAGTAGAGGGAAAAGGCGAGAGAGTGGGTGGTGCAAGACGAGTAGGAAGCGGAATAGTGGATAGGGTTTTGGAAGAAGTGGATGACATAAAAATATTATGTATTTGTGATGACTTGGAAGTGCTGGTTTGGCCAGCAATTGTTTTGGAAATAGGTTTAGGTAAGCTTGCAGAAGTCGAAGATGTGGGTGAAGAGGAATTTGAGGTGGAAACATGTGAACTAGAAGTGGATTTAGGTGGAGAGTTGGATAATGCTTTATATGGGCGGGGTCTTTTTGGTGGTGGCGAATTACTTGGAGATGTATTTGAGGAGGTGGAGAAACGGTGATGGTGAGGTTGCTTGAGGTTAGAAGGACTGGATGAGGTGGTGGAAAGTTTAGTTCGTTTCGGTAATAGTGTGGTGGTATGAGACTTACGGCATCTTGAAGGTACTGAAAGTTAATGGTGAATCCGTGGGCGTAAAGTACATCGGGCAGGTGATGATAAAACAGGTTTATTTGCGGAAGTGTCAGAATTGATAAGTTTTTTTTGAGGAGGTGTGACGCCTGGCGAGGTTATCAACGGTTGAGGTGTTCTTGGCGTGTGTTGCAGGAATGATTTCTGTTGTGGTTTAGTCGCTTTGGTTGCAAGTAATGGGGGTTTAATTATAGTGGGGCAGGAAACATTTGGAGTTGAGATTTGTGTGGGAAGGGCATCAGGGGAGCAAGAAGGAAATGAGCTTGAAACTTTGAAGCTGTCATCTGTGCGAATTGGTTGAGGTTCATCGTAATTCGTAAGTGGTTTATAAATTCTAACGAATCTATTCCTATACGTTCTGGTCTCTCCATGGTAGTTGATAAATGTTTGATATGGATTAGGAATGTGCTATACTGTATAAGGACCCACATATCGAGGCCCTAATTTATTAGTCACAGGGAGCTTAGCGACCATAACAGTGTCATTTATGGCGAAGGGATTTTTCTCATCAGTTGCATCGTGTTTGATATCCTGGCATACCTGATCATAATGAAGAGTGTTTTTTAGTTGTTGTAGAGGATCAATCGTGACTGTGGAGGTAGATGGTTGAGCAAGGTGGTGGAATGGCAATAAAATAGGGGCTACCACATAAACTCGCTCGTGTGGGGAAATGCCATCTTCTTTTGGGCATGTGTTCATTCCCCATTGCACAATTTTTACCTGAGATGGCCAGTCAGAGGTGCGTAATGCAATCATTCTGGTGCGTAATTGATTGTTAATTGTGCGGTGACTCCGCTCGCAGATGGCGTTGCCTTGAGGCCACTATGGAGAATTTTTTTTAATCTTGATGCCACACGGTTTTGCGAAAGCTTCCCAAACTTGTCCTCTGAATTCTGGGGCGTTGTCCGATAATAGAGAAATTGGTAATTCGAAGACAGAAAATATTTCTGTGGCTAATAAATTTGCAACGGTGGAGGCACTGTGGTCTTTGGTGGGGCAAGCTACTAAGAATTTTGAGTAAATATCTACAGACGTTACTATATAACGTTTGCCGTTACTGACTGGAAAAGGACCCATCACGTCCAGGTAAGTATCTGAAACGGTTTCTGGGCTGAGATAGTCCCGGCTGGCCCTGCCGTGCGACATCTGTCCTTGCCTAATGCACAGGGCTTACAAGCCTCAGTAACTTTCTTAGCGATTCCTGATGGGTTGATGGTCCAATACTGGGCTTGAAATATCTTTAGCATTTTCCGTTGTCCTAGATGAATGCCATTTCTTTCATGGATGGAAATCATGTATTCTTGAGCATTGGTAGGTTCGACGATTATGTGTCCTGATTCTGTGGTTACTTGATCACCCCAACGAGTCATATGTGAAAATATGTGCTTAGGGATCCATTTTGGTTTGGTTTTTCTCTCCCAAGATTGAATTAATGTCGGTTCTGTAGAGGGTGGAGTTCTGGCGATGGAGACGTTGACTTAATCCGTTTGTTGCAAAGCAGCAAGATTTGTGGGAATTTGATCTGGCACCGGAAGATGAGAGAGAGCATCAGCGTTGGTATGTAATTTTCCCGGGCGATAATGAATTACGAAATCATACTCCTTTTAAAGTTTCTCGCCACCTGACTAGTAAGGCGGAATTTGTTTCACATCGTCTTAGCCATTGAAGTGATTGATGATCTGTGATGATATCTAACTTTGCCCCCAAGACAAAAGAACGAAAATGGTTCAATGCCCAGATAATACCTAGACATTCTCGTTTAGTGGCTGCGTAATTTTGCTGTGCTGTGTTTAATGTTGAGCTGGCATAAGCAATGACATGTTCTTTTCCATCCTGTACTTGAGCTAATACAGCACCAATTGCATATAATGAGACATCAGTGTAAAGACGGAAAGGCTGCTTGTAGTCAGGAAAAGATACTGTGGGAGCTTGTACTAACTTTTCTTTTAATGTCTCAAAATCTTGATTTCTTTCGTGTGTCCACACGAATGCAGTATCTTTGTGAATGAGTTTGTGAAGGGGCCTGGCTATCTCTGCAAAATGGGGAACAAAACGCCTGTAATAAGTGGCTGAACCTAAAAATGAGTGTACTCCTTTTAGGGGGTTGTTGATTTTTAATGGCTGATAATTTCTTTGGATCTGGAGATATGCCTTTATCAGAAATTACGTGGCCCAAAAATCATACGGAATTTCGGGCAATCTCACATTTAGAAGATTTAAGCTTTAACCCTGCATCCCTGATACGTTGTAGCACTTGACAGAGTCGGCGAAGATGTTCGTGCCATGTCCCGGAGTAGACAATTACATCGTCCAAGTAAGCGAGACATGTTTCCCAAGTTAAACTTTTCAATACTGACTCCATAAGGTGAGAAAACGTAGCTGGACCATTACACAATCCAAATGGTAGTACGTTGAATTAATACAGATGGCCTCCACTGGTAGAAAAAACAGTTTTTTGTTGATGTTCTGCTTTAATTGGCACCTGCCAATATCCGGCCTGGAGATCTAAGGTTGTAAACCATTTGGATCCATGGAGAGAATCTAAAGAGTCGTATATTCTGGGTAAAGGTGTGGCGTCTTTGATTGTGGCGTCATTTAGTCGTCGGTAATCAACGCAAAATCGTGTTGATCCGAATTATTTCTTGACTAATACAACTGGTGAGGACCATGGGCTGAGAGAAGGTGTTGCAATTCCGGCGTCTAGCATCTCTTGGACTTGTTGATCTTCTTGTCGTTACAGAGGATTTTTCCGACGCGAGGGTTGACGAAGAGGAGTAAAAATATATAAGTCAATCGTATTCTACTTCTGGAACATTTGTTAGTGGGTATTTTAAGGGTAGAACATAGAGAACAGATATTTTGTATAATATTCCTAGCTTGCTGGCAAGAGGGTTAAGGTGATAGCCCTGGGGTCAAGTCTGTCACGCATTTTCTAGCCGCTTGGGTTGTGAAAGTTATAAATTTCTCAGCAAGGCCTACAATGGTTCCTATGTAAATTTAAAATGTTCAGATCATGTTAACCTGATTCCCCATAGATAAGGCGATGGTCTCTTATATACAATTCACGCCAGAATGATTGTTATTATGTTCTAATATTATAGCTGATGACATGCAAGGTTGGTACATCTGATGGTCAACTCCGCTTATCTGTGAAAATAAAGGCAAAGGTTCGTTGGTCTTCAAAACCTTGAGAAAGAAGCGTGTGTGTTTTGTTTGAAATTAATATAGAGAGCTGTAGAATTATAGAAGATATGTACATAGTTGTATTATTAACTCTTTACAGTTAGGAAGCATCCCTAGGGAATGGTTTCAATAGGATTCTCGTAAGGTGACGAGATCCTTCAATCATTTGTTTTATCGTGTACTTAGTTATTTATCCACTAAATCTGTCTTGCGACATGTTTACCTTAATCATTAATTATACTCTGTACATAATGTTTTTCTAATGTTTATTTATTTCCTTAAGATTAGACATTTATGATATATTACATGTGGGTATTCAAAACGGCTGTGAGAATATAATTCTCCCGGTAGAAGCTGGCAGTCCCCTCAGGCGAATTTTTTTTCCTGGTGTGATAGGGTAGTCTCTTTTGACCTTGGCTCTTCCCGGTGTGATAAGGCGATCTGTCACCGCCGCCAGCCTGCCTCTCCTGGGGTTATTATCCTTCGCAGCTAGCATTGACCTTCCTGTCTCGGGCGTTGGCCTGGTCCGGATTCCTGTGTTGTTTTCGGTGACGGTGATTTTCGTTTCTTCTTCCGTTTGTATTTTCCTTTTCTCTTGTATTTTACCACCTTACACTATTCAACTAGTTTTTCACCTTAACCCAGCATGCAAGCACTCCAAAACAAATGTTACGAGGCCATAGAGTGCCTATCTTCTAATCTATCAATTATTTCCGATTGGGGCAGAGAAAATCTTGTTACTTTCAACGCCTCCAAGACCCAGTTTCTCCCTCTGTCTCTCCATCACAATCTTCCACAAGACTATCAACTATTTTTTCAACAATACACGACTCAACCCTCCATCATCGCTGAATATTCTAGGTGTATCTTTTTCATCCGACCTTTCTTGGAAAAATCATATTACAACTCTTGCTAAAACAGCCTCCCAAAAGTTAGGTGTGCTCAACTATCTCTGTGGGTTCTTCACCCCTTCACAGCTTCTTGCTTTGTATCGGAGCACAGTGCGCCCCTGTATTGAGTATTGTACAGTTCACATGTGTGGGGAGGTTTCACCCATACCGCACTTCTCGAACGAGTAGAATCAAAAGCATTTTGCCTCATCAACTCACTTCCTCTTATATATACTGGTTCCCTACATTCTCTTTCTACACCCCGCAATGTTCCATCTCTCACTCTTTCATCACTATTACAAAAATCAGTGTTCTTCAGAGCTCTCTTAGTACATACCCCTTCCACTGTGGCGAGTGCGAGGCACCCACCTTTCAACACAGTCCCACTCCTATTCTGTTCAGCTCTCCAATCCAAGAATTTGCAAATTTTCTCAGTCTTTCTTCTATTCAACAAGAGAACTCTGGTACTCTCCCTCAATCAATCTTTCCCTCAATGTCTTAGACTACTTCAAACTTCGTGTGTCCAGGCATTTTGACTGAAACGTCCCTTGAATTTGGCTCTGTCACTCCTTTGGCTTTGGGGGAGACACTCGCTACAGGCAACCTGCATTTTGTCTCTTTCATACGCATAAAAAACCCATAATACCTTATCTAATCAACCTATAGTCTGTTCACTATAAATAAGTAGGTCAAAACTCTTAACTGTAACCTCTTGTAACTTAGGAAGGGCTGGAGCCAACCGGCTGTAGTTTCCACTCATATTTTATTGGTTGACTCTTTCCAAATGGTAGAAATATCACTTCATTTACTGAAGTTCTTTGTGAGTTATTAGTTAGTTACTTCAGTAACAGGTCACATATCTATTCTCATGTCCAAGTGTAATGATTATGCTCTTATGTCGTTCAGTATGTGAACAGTTAGCCAACTAAGCCATATCATATTTGTTACTTTACTGAATATATTAACTATAAATGTCCTATGTTAAATTAACTATAAATGTACTTCTATGTTGTCCTTACACCCCTGTATGTTTGTGTGTGTTTATGTGTAAATTCATTGCCTGCCCAGTTGAGCTTAAGTCCACGCAATAGCCAGTCTAACCCAGTCAAAATCCTGGTATAACACTGTTCCTAAAATATTTATGTTCAACTATAAGTCCTCTAAATTGACATAATGCTGTACAGTATATAATGAAAGTGAGTCAACTTACTATATCTATACATTTCCTAAATTGCTACCACATGCTATGTCATGGTTAAAGGATCTATTGTATTTGACCAATAACTAGCACTGGGATAATTATTTGTGGGTAACCATTTTATGTAAGGCGAATGAAGGGTACGCAAACACAACATAGGAACATCTAAGAGAAACAATCCTCTTTAACCCTTGATTACAATCAAGCTGTTTCCATTTTACACAAATTGACATTAGACATTTAGTTCAACTGAGGAAAGACGTCTTATGCTCAAGGACTTTGAAACAATCTAAATTTACTACTTAAAACAGGTCCTGATGTGGCGGCGTCTACGCCGTGGGACCACCTCCCGGAGCTGCTAACCGCGGATGGCTGCCGACCCTCCACGGCCGGAGACAAGATCAATCGACCAGTGGAGGACAACCGGATGCCGGCCGCGGGGAGCAGTTTCGGGAGCCAAACCGTCACAACTATCCCCTGCCCCCCCCCTGGGGGCACGGGTCCTTGGAGTGGCTTCGGTCGCGCCGGGAATTTCCACACCTCTCACACCACACACACACATCACACAGTTTTTCCTACACCGAGAAATGACTCTCCGGCTATCATTTCTCGAAGACTTCTTCTAGCCGGAGACATTGAGAGCAACCCAGGACCCACGTACACATACATATGTCCAACTTGCTCAAAACCCATCACTTCGAGTCGCCACACTAAGGGTTCAGTTCTCTGCAATTCATGCAGGAACTGGACCCACTTCACCTGTACAACACTTGCCTCCAAGAAACACTACACGAACACCTGGACCTGTTCCTCATGCCCCTCCCTCTCCCAGTCAAATCCCTCGCCTAAAACCCGTCCACCTCTCCTCCCCAACCCACCTAGCCTTCCCATATCATCCACTCCCCCCCCTAAAACCCGTCCACCTCTCCTCCCTAACCCACCTAACCTTCCCATACTATCCACATCCTCAACTCAACACACCACACCCCATCCTAATCCATTCCAACCCCCATCTCCTGCTCCCCAATCCCCACCCCCACCTCACCCATCCCAACCTCCAGCCCCTCCCTCACCCCCACCCTCACCCCCACCCCATCCTCGTGCAGCAGCACCCAACATACATCGTGCACATAACATTAACATTCTCCAATTGAACATAGATGGCATTAACACAAAGAAACACGAACTCTCACACTTCATCAAACAACACAACATACACATTGCCATCTTACAAGAAACAAAACTCCGCACATCACAAAAAACACCCACATTTCATAATTTCACCACCATCAGACAAGACCGGGCTGTCGGCGGGGGCGGTGGACTCATCACCCTGGTACACAATGAAATATCATACATAGTAACCAGTGTACAAACCAAATCCCTCCTCCCCCCAAATGATAACACAACAGAAATACAATCAATTAAAATACGCACTGGCAACAAATCCAACATAACCATCATAAACACATACATCCCTCCCCAAACATCCCCTACAGTACCTAATGAATACAGACCACACTTACAACACATCACAAACACCCCACACATCATCCTGGGTGGTGACTTCAACGCCAAGACGTCGGCCTGGTTTGTCGACAACCCCGACACAGACAGAGGGCTGGTACTACAAAACCAAACTGATAACCTCATCATCCTTAACGACATCCATCAACATACCCATATTCCTCACCAAGCCCTCTGAAATGCTGGGTGTGAAGGGAATTCATGGTCTCCTGAAATATCCCCAGGCTACCTTTAGGATCAACTTTTCCTGGTACCTGGCACGGGGTACGAACCTCTGAAGGGAATTTAACCCCCCTAAAAACCCACAGGTTTTGAGATGCCTTGGGTGGGGTTCGAACCCTGGTTAGTGACCCAACCATCACCACCAGGCCCGCGCGCTAACCCACTGTACTACCACGGACGTACTAAAAGTATAGCAACCTTAGTCCGATTTTTAAGAACCAGGTGATAGTCTCGTGGTGTTATCACGTGATGAGTTTATTGGACTTACCATCTACGACTATTTTACGCTATACCTGACGTCAACTCGGGTTAGTATTATTGTGGGTGCGGGACATTTTCGAGGGCATTACATTACATCCTTCTTTAACTAGGCTAGTCCCTAGCCTATTTTAAGGTCGTAAGGTATCGTAGCTGTATTACCTCAGCAATCTCAATATTGTTGGTATAGGGTTCGCGTGACGGGTGCTCCACGTAGCTACCTGGTCACGTTCCCTAGCTGCCACCAATGAAATGCTGGGTGTGAAGGGAATTCATAGTCTCCTGAAATATCCCCAGGCTACCTTTAGGATCAACTTTTCCTGGTACCTGGCGCGGGGTACGAACCTCTGAAGGGAATTTAACCCCCCTAAAAACCCACAGGTTTTGAGATGCCTTGGGTGGGGTTCGAACCCTGGTTAGTGACCCAACCATCACCACCAGGCCCGCGCGCTAACCCACTGTACTACCACGGACGTACTAAAAGTATAGCAACCTTAGTCCGATTTTTAAGAACCAGGTGATAGTCTCGTGGTGTTATCACGTGATGAGTTTATTGGACTTACCATCTACGACTATTTTACGGTATACCTGACGTCAACTCGGGTTAGTATTATTGTGGGTGCGGGACATTTTCGAGGGCATTACACCCTCTATAACCCATCATCTCCAGACATCACCTTTTGCTCCCCAGAACTCGCCCCCACAACATCCTGGAGGGTGGTCAGAACCTTAGGCTCCTACCACCTCCCGATCATTATCACCACCAAAACCAGACTCACCCCAGCTAGCCACAAACACACATACACCAATTATAAAAGAGCTAACTGGGAAGCATTTACAAATGAGACAGAACAACACTTCACAACTCTAAACAGTACACCCATCACTAACATCAACAATGCTGTACACATACTCAATAAAACTATCCAAAACGCTGACAAGAAACACATTCCAAGAGGTAACAGAAAAAGACACAACCCCAACTTCACACCAGAAATTCAAAACCTCATCAGACAATGCGACACACTGAAACACTCCCCAGCACCCCCACACAAGACATCACACAACAAATTCAAGCACTCAACACCCAAACTAACAACAAAATACAAGAACAACAAAAACTAAATTGGAATAACTTCCTACAAACACTTGATCACAAAACAAACCCCAAAAAACTCTATAAAACACTAAACAGCATCACACTTTCCAACAGCAACACAACACAATCACATGCTGCAATCACAACAACAGACTCTACTCCTTCATGTAAACAACAAGCAAACACTCTCATCAATCACTTCTCACATGTCAGCCACCTAAAACCTCACAAAGACGACCGACGTGTCATCCGACGTAAGAGACAATTCCCCACAGACCCTGACTATACACCCTTCACCAATCACCAGACAAAGCATATCATCAACAATCTCAAGCACTCACCCGCCTGTGGCCTAGACAACATAAGCAACATACACCTCAGACACCTGGGACCACAAGGCATACAAACACTCACTAACATATCAAACTACAGCTATTCACACAACACAATACCAGACATTTGGAAGCATGGTATCATCATCACATTCCCCAAACCCAACAAAGACCCCACGCTACCCTCCTCGCACCGCCCCA
This sequence comes from Paralithodes platypus, assembly GCA_032716605.1. Lineage (NCBI taxonomy): Eukaryota > Metazoa > Arthropoda > Malacostraca > Decapoda > Lithodidae > Paralithodes > Paralithodes platypus. The sequence goes on from CM064504.1 coordinate 51,780,440, forward strand.
TCACACTCCTTTGCTCCCCCTCCAAAGTCATGGAACGCCTAGTATTACAACTAATTACACCCGACCTACCCCTAGCTCCAACACAACATGGCTTTAGGCCACTGCACTCCACAAACACTCTTCTCACAGACCTTACACAAAGAGCTTTTGACGGCATCAACTCAGCTAGACCACCACACAGATCACTATTAGCCACACTCGACATTAGTAAAGCCTTCGATGCCATCCCCCGCCACAACCTAACAAACAAAATCTAAAACACAAACATGCACAACAACACAAAAAGGTGGCTGGCCAACTTCCTAGCAGGCAGATGTGCACACGTATCTTTTGCCGGTCAGTCATCTAAAATCAGAAACTTTCCAATAGGAGTCCCACAAGGATCCGTCCTATCGCCCGCACTCTTCAATCTGTACATGCACGATATAACTACACCCAATACTCCCCAAATAAACTTAGCCTCCTATGCAGATGACATAACACTCACATGCACACACCATGACCCAAGAAGAGCAACAGATCTCCTTCAACCCTATCTCAACACACTACATGGCTGGTGCACTACAAACAGACTTAATCTAGCCCCAGCCAAATCCACCGCAACCCTGCTCACAAGCTGGACAGGTGAACACGAATACATCCCTCAACTCCCCATAAACAACACACCCCTAACACATACACACACACCCAAAATCCTAGGAGTAACATATGATACTCATATGACATTCAAACAGCACACCACAAACATTAAAAAAAACTGACACCCAGACTTAATGCCCTCAGGTCACTTGCTCACACAAAATTTGGACACAACAAAGAAACTACCACCACAGTATATAAACAATACATAAGATCAGTAATGGAATACGCAAGCCCAGCCTGGGCTTCTAACCTAGCTGAAACACATCATAAGACCTTACAGACTATTCAAAACAAAGCCCTGAAGATCATTGCAGGCTGCACAGCTACTACACCCACAGATCATCTACATCAAGAAACCAAAATCCTCAAAGTCAAAGACCATCTGGACATGAGAGGCACTCAATTCCTGGCAGCAGCCTCCACGAACCAAGACCACCCACTAAACTACATGGCAACACACCCACAGACACCAAGAAATATCAAAACAACACCCAGCACACGGTATCACACACAATTATTGTCCTCTCTCCATCCCTGCCCACCCCGAACCAACTTCCAGAAGCACATCCATACTCATATCTCTCGCCAATCCATCCACTCACTCACAGACAACACGCAGCTGCATGCACGACCTCCCGAAATCCATCCTTCCGAATCCTCCCTCCCTCGCGAGGACAGAGTCCACCTTGCCAGGCTGAGATGCGGACACCATCCAGCTCTCCTGAGCTATCAGAAGAGACTGGATGACTCCGTTGTCGACGCCTGCCCGGGATGTAACACAGCACCCCATACCATTAAACACATCATAGAAGACTGCATTTCACACAACCACTTACGCCAACAACACAACCTACACTCAATGAGAGCTCTGTGGGAAAGCCAGATCGTGGCCATGGCCTTCCTCAGGGACTCGGGGCTGTTCGGCCAGGCAGCTTAGGGAACAACAACAACAACAACTACTTAAAACATGCCACATTGAATTATTGCTATCATCAGAAAAATTTATTTTGTTCAAAATGGCCTCCTATTATCCAAATGGATAACAGTAGTATTACCGTTAGTTAAATACTGCAATAATTGAACTTTAGGTCATATTAGAAACATGGATTGGGTGTCGAAATGATCTGTCGTGTGTGGGCCAGTCAGGCATTTATAGATGTTCGTATTCTTGTGTTCGTAAAACGAATAATTCAGGAGATTTATTAATGCAGCCTATAACTATTGGATGTATCCAGTTAATTGCCAATGGATGATTGCCCGATTAAAAAATTACCTCTTTACAACTGCCCTAATTATAAGTAAAACAAATAGTAGTTACATAAATATTAGGTATGTTTAAACCCCAGAGTGACACTTCCGTATATTATAGCCTATATTGAGTAGGGTGTTGTCATGACCCGTGCCCGTCCGTATATATATATATTTTTTTTCTATGTGATTGAGGGAGGCAAAAGGCAGAACTGCCTATAGCGAGTGCCTCCCCATAGTTGAAAGAGTGACAGGGCCAAAATCAAGGGATGTTCGAGCCAAAATGCCTGGACACACGGAGTTTGAAGCAATTTATGTCATAGGAAGAGGGAAAGACTGATTCTGGGAGAGAGTTCCAGAGCTCAGCTGTTGAGTAAAAGAAAGTTTGAGAATAACGTTTCACTCTTGGGTTGGAGAGTTGCACAGAGTAGGGGTGGGATTGAGTTGCAAGACGGGTACCACGTGCCCTACGTTAAGGAGGTGGTATACACTGGGAAAGCTCTGAGGAAAACTGATTATTATAGTAGCGATAGAATAGCGAGAGACTTGCCAAAATAAATCTGTAGCCCTGATACTATTTCCCCCACACCTTCCATTTCCATACCACAAATACCCTACCCTTCGACCTTTCCATCACAACTCCCCCCCCCCCCACCCCCCCCAACCTCCCAAGCACCTTGTTAATAACATGCCAATATAGGTGTAGTTTCTAAGAATATTTAATAGTGATGTTATGTTATAAGACTGTGATAATCATTAGTGTGTAAGGGATAAAAGAAAAGCCCAATGCATATCAATGATAACTATATCTTCGGAGTGCGCGTACATCCCCAAAACAATGTGCGTTGAAAAAGCAGTTCATACTCAATGCTGATATACTCCAAATACTTTCAATGTGTGTTTGCAAAGAAAAGTTATAAGTCACATTGTCCCTAAATGTTTGTACAAAATGCATCTTTGTCATACTTTACGTAACCATGGTTCCTCTCGTGCGTGTACGTACATCACACAAATACGTGTACGTACTAATAGTACTCCATATTCAACATAACACTATTTCCAAATGCCTGCATTCGTCGAAACCAAACAGTGGGAGCAGTTGCAAGTTGCCGGACCCCCCCCCCAAATGTGATAAAGTCTTAGGTAACTACACACCTATTTACAACTTTAAATTTCAGTGACTTATTATCGGACGAAAATGGACTAGGTGAGTGCTTTTAATATCACCATTCTTCCTTTTTCATCCAACACGATAAATTAAACCAATACAAAATGGTAAATCGGCTGGCACTGGGGATGACAAAAGTTCAATCATTGATTGCCACTCGGCGGTTAAGCTAAATATTGGTATAATATATAACTACTATGTTTCTGCATCATATTAATGCCAGGTATTCACTCATAAAGAACTTCAGTTCATCCCTCTAATAACTCATATAAAGAACTTCAGTTCATCCCTCTAATAACTCATATAAAGAACTTCAGTTCATCCCTCTAATAACTCATATAAAGAACTTCAGTTCATCCCTCTAATAACTCATATAAGGAACTTCAGTTCATCCCTCTAATAACTCATATAAAGAACTTCAGTTCATCCCTCTAATAACTCACAAAGAACTTCAGTAAATGAAGTGATATTTCTACCATTTGGAAAGAGTCAACCAATAAATATGAGTGGAAACTACAGCCGGTTGGCTCCAGCCCTTCCTAAGTTACAAGAGGTTACAGTTAAGAGTTTTGACCTACTTATTTATAGTGAACAGACTATAGGTTGATTAGATAAGGTATTATGGTTTTTTTATGCGTATAAAAGAGACAAAATGCAGGTTGCCTGTAGCGAGTGTCTCCCCCAAAGCCAAAGGAGTGACAGAGCCAAATTCAAGGGACGTTTCAGTCAAAATGCCTGGACACACGAAGTTTGAAGTAGTCTAAGTCATTGAGGGAAAGATTGATTGAGGGAGAGTACCAGAGTTCTCTTGTTGAATAGAAGAAAGACTGAGAAAATTTGCAAATTCTTGGATTGGAGAGCTGAAAAGAATAGGACTGGGACTGTGTTGAAAGGCGGGTGCCTCGCACTCGCCACAGTGGAAGGGGTATGTACTAAGAGAGCTCTGAAGAACACTGATTTTTGTAATAGTGATGGAAGAGTGAGAGAGATGGAACATTGCGGCGTGTAGAAAGAGATTGTAGGGAACCAGTATATATAAGAGGAAGTGAATTGATGAGGCGAAATGCTTTTGATTCTACTCGTTCGAGAAGTGCGGTATGGGTGGAACCTCCCCACACATGTAAACTGTACAATACTCAATACAGGGGCGCACTGTGCTCCGATACAAAGCAAGAAGCTGTGAAGGGGTGAAGAACCCACAGAGATAGTTGAGCACACCTAACTTTTGGGAGGCTGTTTTAGCAAGAGTTGTAATATGATCTTTCCAAGAAAGGTCAGATGAAAAAGATACACCTAGAATATTTAGCGATGATGGAGGGTTGAGTCGTGTATTGTTGAAGAATAGTTGATAGTCTTGTGGAAGATTGTGATGGAGAGACAGAGGGAGAAACTGGGTCTTGGAGGCGTTGAAAGTAACAAGATTTTCTCGGCCCCAATCGGAAATAATCGATAGATTAGAAGATAGGCACTCTATGGCCTCGTAACATTTGTTTTGGAGTGCTTGCATGCTGGGTTAAGGTGAAAAACTAGTTGAATAGTGTAAGGTAGTAAAATACAAGAGAAAAGGAAAATACAAACGGAAGAAGAAACGAAAATCACCGTCACCGAAAACAACACAGGAATCCGGACCAGGCCAACGCCCGAGACAGGAAGGTCAATGCTAGTCGCGAAGGATAAAAACCCCAGGAGAGGCAGGCTGGCGGCGGTAACAGATCGCCTTATCACACCGGGAAGAGCCAAGGTCAAAAGAGACTACCCTATCACGCCAGGAAAGAAAATTCACCTGAGGGGACCACCAGCTTCTACCGGGAGAATTATATTCTCACAGCCGTTTTGAATACCCACATGTAATATATCATAAATGTCTAATCTTAAGGAAATAAATAAACATTAGAAAAACATTATGTACAGAGTATAATTAATGATTAAGGTAAACATGTCGCAAGACAGATTTAGTGGATAAATAACTAAGTACACGATAAAACAAATGATTGAAGGATCTCGTCACCTTACGAGAATCCTATTGAAACCATTCCCTAGGGATGCTTCCTAACTGTAAAAAAGTTAATAATACAACTATGTACATATCTTCTATAATTCTACAGCTCTCTATATTAATTTCAAACAAAACACACACGCTTCTTTCTCAAGGTTTTGAAGACCAACGAACATTTGCCTTTATTTTCACAGATAAGCGGAGTTGACCATCAGACGTACCAACTCTGCATGTCGTCAGTTATAATATTAGAACATAATAACAATCGTTCTGGCGTGAATTGTATATAAGAGACCATCGCCTTATCTATGGGGAATCAGGTTAACATGATCTGAACATTTTAAATTTACATAGGAACCATTGTAGGCCTTGCTGAGAAATTCATAACTTTCACAACCCAAGCGGCTAGAAAATGCGTGACAGACTTGACCCCAGGGCTATCAACTTAACCCTCTTGCCAGCAAGCTAGGAATATTATACAAAATATCTGTTCTCTATGTTCTACCCTTAAAATAACGACTAACAAATGTTCCAGAAGCAGAATACGATTGACTTATATATTTTTACTAACAATATCAGTGCACCCCTTCTATAGAAATAAATAGTACTTTCTCGGGGTCAGGCAACACCAAGTTCTAAACCCCCTTTTCCCCCTCTTTGAAAACAGGCTAGCTTAACCGCGACCCTCCAGTGACCCCCAGGGCTGCCAACTTAACACTCTTGCCAGCAAGCTAGCAATATTATACAAAAGATATGTTCTCTATGTTCTACTTCTAAAATAATAACTAACAAATGTTTCAGAAATAGAAGATGACTTACTTCTATAATTTTTACTAACAATATCAGTGCACAACTCCGATAAGAATAAATCATATTTTCTCTGGGTCAGACAACACCAAGTTTTAAACCCCCTCCCCCCTTTTGAAATCTCACGCTCAGGGAGCACTTATAAATGTTACCAAAAACTCTGCACAAAAGTCTTAGTACAGGCATTCCCTTTGAGTTATATCAATATATAGACAGTCAAATAAAACATCGATTTATGCCCCACATGTTCATCATACTCTTTGTAATAAATCTTTGAAGATAACAGAGTAATATTATACAATAAGTAAGAGTCGTCTTCCCTAGGACAAGAAGGACTTCTCGTCCTTAATAACAGTGCAGACACAAGACCTTGTTATCCCTCCTCAGAGAATCGGTCCTCCAGTATTGGTGCACATATAAGCCAAGAAAATGGGAAGAAGACAAGTAGAAATAAGCTTTCTTGAGATCGGCACACCGCTCTGAAGAAATACTAATTTTACCCTATTCAGAAATAGTTATTCATAACGGCAACCCGAAGTCCTTATACTGTCTGTGAATATATAAACTTAGTTTCAGTATCTTTGTTATTTGTGGATACCCAATCACTTAACATAGACCTTTAATAATTATATATATATATATATATATATAAGTATTAAAATCATAAAGTGGTATGTCCTCCTCCACTTATGTTTTAATATCTTTAATAGTGCAATAGTATCTATATATGTTTAACCTTATTATTCCTGGCACCCCAGAAATTATTATAGTTATACTTATTAGGTTAACTTCAGTATACTTAAAACGTTGAAAGACTCGGGCAACCCTACCTTTCGTCATTTTGCTATTAAGAAGTTATACTAGCATTTTCTCACAGAGATCTAAGGTAAAAAAAAAATTTGTGTTATAAGGGTTTAGCGAGACACCCTCACGGGCACTCTGCATATATAAATCCTAGGCGCAAATTTTCTGTGGCACCCCACCAGGATTTGCGACTAAAAGGTTAACACCGCCCCGAGTTCCTTGAACCTCTTAAAAGGGTTAGAGACAGTCAAGAAGAGCCATTATTTAAACTCTTCTTGCGTTAGTCCGATATTATGTTAATCCGGAAAGACCTGAGACATTATATTTAAAACCTCATTTCAAGAGTAAATAATAAGACGTCCTAGAAATAATGCTCTTTAGACATATAATCAATATACCAAATTAAGACGGATTTTACCTATTCATCAACTCTGTCATATTTCCGCCCAGTGAAAAATAAACAGAGTCCGTCCAACATGAACTTTTAAGTGATACGAACGAAGTGCTACAGTATCTAGTGAATATCGTAATCATAATAGCTTACGTGTTCACCTATGAAATATGTCTGTGATACTCGTAGTACGATACTAGTTAATTTATTTTAAATACGAAGATTTACATACACCTTCATTAACCTCTCGGCTGTGCATGGGGGGTATGAGACACCACACGCCTGTGCGCACGTATTTGAGCTGTTCCCATCACTAACATCGTTATTTTACCATAAATATCGTTAATACTTATTCATATGCGCCTATTTTACCATTAATATGAAGATATTAACCAGTTACAACAATAAAACAAGTGAAAACAGTGTTTAGCTGGTCAAAATCGCGAAATGAAAGCGAGAGTGTGTGTGAGTGAGTGTGAGCCAACCTTCCACTCACAAAGTTTTGAGAGACACTGGAGGTACCTCTCAATTCTCTTCCTGACTTCTCCCCTAATTCACACGCTTGGTAACACTGATGACAACGCCCTGCTAGCAACTCGCTAATGTTAGCACGAAAATAGACCACATAATAAGGGAATAACAGGGAAAATAGGTGATAATTGAAGGAGGGGGGGGAAGTGGGGAAGGAGGGGATGTGGAAGAGTGATATTTGGCATGGCCCAGGGGCAAAAAATGGATTTAATTAAATGGATTTTTTTAGGCCCAGGATCTTAAGAGTCTTCCCGCAAGTCGCCCGGGGAAACTCTTAAGAGTCTTCCCGCAGCTCCTGGGTTAACTCTGAAAATATCTCAGTGGATACCATAATATTTTAGAGTCCACAAACTTGAACTCAAACCGAAAAAGTTCATGAATACTTAAGCTTCCATATTTTGTGCCAAGAAATATAGGAAAGTGTATCATATCATCCACTATTATTCATGAGGAAAAGTTAACTCAATATATATAGTGAATCTACGTCAAACCTAAATTATTAGTAATTTCCTTATAAGCTTTAGAGAAGAGAATAGTGCGCATATTTCTCAAAAAAAATATTATGTATACTAGTTGAAGTGACTATACCTTGATCTCCATCTAGATCCGCGATCGTGCTGGGAGAATTGAAAATAGAGTTGAGTCACTTATGATTATCCCATGTTGAAGTGTTTATGAATCATACATATGTTACTAGTGAATAAGTGAATAAAGCTGTATTACAAATTATATTTCGATATTATACATGTCCTCTATTGGTTATTTATATGTACTTGTATGAACTCTGATATTCCAGTCTTGAAGAACTCACCTTAACCCTTATTTAGCGGGTGGTAAGGTATTTTACACTGTACCGCTCAGCGGGCATAATCCCGAAATATTCGCTCAATTTCACTCGCCCTAGTGCCGTTACTATGGCTCCAATGCGAACGAAACGATCATTTTTGGAAAGAGCAACTCTTTGTCTCCCCATATAAGTCTATGAATGGATGTTATGAATGAGTCTGGAGGGTGGGAAGAGGTGAGGAAGAGGAGGTACTTTTTGGTCTATTTCCCGGGCGCGTTCGGTTGCGTTCGCTTTGGCCTGACTTCGGCCTCTCGCGCGTCTACTATTCCTTCGGTAATCGGTCTTTTTTTTCTCTTATTTCTCCTTATTTCTGTATTCTCTCTCTCTCTCTCTCTCTCTCTCTCTCTCTCTCTCTCTCTCTTTTATTCTTTCTCTCTCCCCTTTCTCTTCCTCATCCGTATATGTATTTCTCATTATTATTTTCTCTAACTAATCCCTCTATTTCATTTATTTGCTTGTAATATTTCTGTATTATTATATCTTTTTCATTCTTTCTTCAGTTCAGTTCTGTATTCTCTCTATACGGTGGAATGGTATTTCGTATGAGGGATGTGCAGCACAAATATTCAATCTTCGTTGTTTGGTTGTTTGTATTACCGTAAGAAATTTACTGAACGCCTGCAAATAATACGCTATAAAATGCTTGCAATCAAACTCTCAAGCAATTTCAAGGTCACATGCAATTATAAATGTAGGCAATAGGTAAACCCAGAGAGGAAGAGACAAGAGAGAGAGAGAGTGTCGTGATAATATAACAATGTTACATAATTATGTATCATATATATAGATGAAAAATAATATATACGGTAGGCCTACATCTGTTCCGCACAAATCTATAATGCCAAGCACAAATATTCAATCTTTCAGGGTTTTGTATTACCATAAGAAATTTACTGAACGCCTGCAAATAATACGCTATAAAAGGCTTGCAATCTCTCTATTTTCTCTAATCTCTCCCACTCCTCCTGTTCTATCTCTCTCTCTCTCTCTCTGGCTCTGTCGCTTTCCCTCTTCCTCATCCGTATTATGTATTTCTCATTATTATTTTCTCTAACTAATCCCTCTATTTCATTTATTTGCTTGTAATATTTTCTGTATTATTATATCTTTTTCACTCTTTCTTCAGTTCAGTTTCTGCATTCTCTCCTCTCTCTCTGTTTCGCTTGCTTTGCAGGAATTTAGTTTTTGTTTTATATATAATATATAATAATTTACTTATCATTACTTACTATATCGTATAAACAATAGTAGGTAGCCAACTTACCATAATACCGATACACCAAACCGATCCGCATGCGGTTTTGTTATCACCCTGTATACTAAAGTGCCACCGTTATCGATTTCTTGGAGCCGACTCGAGCGGGAGGGTTACCAATAATTGAAGTTAAAATCCGCTAGCATATATTGTTAGATGTAAGACATGATAAATACCACTAGAAATATGAATTGGCAAAAATCCATATAATATCACTTCGATATTGTTCTGAAATTTCAAAACAAAACCGCTAGTGTAAGTCATTGCTGCTAGATCGAAGTAAAGGTCTCTAGATCTAGCGGAAGTCGCTATACGTATTGGCAGTACTGCACACTCATTCATTTCATTCATTCATTTTCTATTGAGCTCGTCCTGGAATCTTTACGACTCTGAATCTTACGATTGCCGACGGCGATACGTTGTTGACATTGTTGTTGATGTTCCAGTGGAGGGATGAACAAAATATTTTCCTTGTCCAATAATAGCTATTTCATAGTCCCACAGGACTTATTTGATATATTATCAAATTATTGAATGCCTGAAAATAATACGCTATAAAATGCTTGCAATCAAACTTTCAAGCAATTACAAGGTCACATGCAATTATAAAAAGGTATATTGTAGACCACAATCTACGCCAAAGCTTCGTGTTGCTTGAATTATCGTGAGAAATGTACCATACACCCTGGTTATCGTGAGAAATTTACCGAACGCCTGCAAATAATACGCTATAAAATGCTTGCAATCAAACTCTCAAGCAATTTCAATGTCACATGCAGTATAGGTAGACCCAGAGATGAAGAGACAGACAGAGAGAGAGGGGAGGTCAAAAAACATCTGCTAGGTGTGATTTCCCCTGGGAGGGAAGAGATTAGTTAGGGGCGTGCCCTGGCTACATCAGACAAAGAGAGTACAAAAGAGTACAAACAAAGAGAGTGAGACAGAGAGAGAGAGAGAGAGAGTCGTGATAATATAAAAATGTTACACATGTATCATATATATGAAAAAAATAATATATACGGAAGGCCCTACATCTGTTCTCCACAATCATATAATGCCAAGCACAAATATTCAATCTTTCGTTGTTTGTATTACCGTAAATTTACCGAACGCCTGCAAATAATACGCTATAAAATGCAAAGGAATTTTCTTGTAGAGTGCAATTTTGAGGACGTAATGTGCTCTGAGAGAGAGCGGAGCGGTGATTAGGAGCATATATTACCTCAGACCGCTCGCCACACAGGGAATTATATAAGGAAATTACCGTATTTTAGGGTTTTTCACTCGTGTTTTACGATCGTTGAAAGACAACCAGTGATCGTAAAAGGATGGTTCGGGTGTCATTGGAAAGCTCAATTTACGCACTTTCAGGATACATACTTGTATTACGCTCTGGGTCTTGTTTATGCATGAAAAAGAGCACGGAACAACCCCATTTAGGGTAAAAAAAAACCCCGCTGGGCGGCACAGTGAAATATACTCCACCAGCCGCTCGTAAGGTGATAAAATGCTTGCAATCACATTTTCAAGCAATTATAAAATATAAATTGTACTTACCAACACCCACACCAGTATGTTCTTCGTCAGGAACGTCTCCAATTTGCTCAAGGGTCTGTACAATATCAACCACAACATCCACCCCACGCAAATTATGCTTGGGGTGAAAGCCTATGATCGGGTTATTTTCGTCTTCAGAGTCATCCACACTACCAAAACTCTCACCCAGACCTTCGACGGTTTCATCCAACAACTTATTAGAAAGTTATGAAGAGGTCAGCATGATATCTAGTTCCTGGGTGGTAAGCCGGGCGTGGTTAGTAGGGTGGCGCGACGCACTAGGGATGGCGGCCACCGAATCGAACACGGGCAAATCTTGACCTTCCATTATGGCTGCTTGAGGGTCACTTAGTCACGGTCACACAGTGGGGATGTGTGGGTGGGCCCTTGTAGTACACCGCCTGACCACCAAGTTTCGCTTTCCACCTAAATTAGGGCGGGAATACGCCCACGGACTTAAGTCCGACCCCGCCATTTAGTCCAATTTTCTCGTATCGGACTTAAGTCCGACCCCGCTAAATAAGGGTTAAGGGGGCCGACCGGTTAATTCAGGCTTAAAAAACTTGAAATCCTGAAAATACCAATAGGTGTTTGCTCAACAAGAGTCAACATCCCTTCATAAGCCAGTGAAATGTTATTAGTGAAAACCCATTGGAAATAGTTTTTTTTTTATGTTTTCCAAACTTTTCCTGTAATTCTAAAAACGTTATATAACGAACTTTGAAATTAACATGCTCAGTAACTACTGGTCGTACGAGGAGCATACCTATATAAATCGAAAGAGCGTAAGCTACTCTACAACCTCCCATACGCTTTATCTTCTACTTTGCCATGTTCCTGCGTAAAATATTGTAAATCTAAAAAACAAAAGTAAAAATGTTCACCTAATTACCTTAGACTTTCACCTGTTTTTCTCAGAACCTATATTGTCGCACTTTCGGATGTTATTCTACAATTATCATTGGACCTATAGGAATGGTGTATATACCATTGGAAAGGTAATTAAAAACACTACAAGGCATATCAAGCCAATTTACTCAAGTAATTTTTTTTTTCACAATATGTCATCAAAGTTGTAATTTTCTATAAATATATTCGCCTGAATCCGTAATCACCTAAATCGAACAAATACACAAAATATATAAAATGTTTTTTATAGCAACTACAGATACACCTTTTGTGAGTTGTTTGATCACATAAAACATGTGCTATGGGGATTTCTGTAGGAGTTTATCATTTTCTGCAGTTCTATGGTTTTCAATTTTTTTTTACCTAAATTGCAAGAAAGAAGCAAAAACAAACAAAAATATCAAAATTTTTGATCTAGTTTTATGGTCATATACACGTGTGCCAAATTTAATTTAAATTGAAAGTAAGACCTGAAAGTTTGTAATTAACCGGTCGGTCCCCTTAATCAATCGTTAATCCTGCATAAAATCAGGGCATAACATTGGTGGCTAGCGGTGGTTCTTGATTCGGATAGAAGAATTCATTGCATTTCATATCTACAAACAATAGTAATATTATAACAACGTAAATATGGCAGCTTGCTCTCACATCCCCATCCCCAAATACGATGGGGAAACTTATGAAATTGAAACATACATGGACATAGTGAAGCCAGTGTTAGACTTGGCGTACAACAAGAACCGTGAAAAGATAGCCGTCCTTTTAACGCACTTGGGAAAAGCCGTTTCCCTCGTTGCATCGCACTCACCTGGGACCAGTTTAGGCCCATAGTAATTGGTGCTATTAACCCTCTCACGACCATATGACGCAGAGGTTGCCAGATTAGCAATAAGAAATAGAGTTATCTCACTCTTATAATTACCTCTCCAAAATTAGTGTTCTGCCCACAGCTAACTCAAAGACAACTGCTGAGGTTAAAGTAACTAAACTAAAGGTTTCTAAATACCCCTGATGGTAACAAAGGTTTTAAAGTATCCCTAATAGGCTCAAAATTGCGTCAAGAACGTGAGAGGGTTAAGCCATCATTGGGTATCTTCGTCGCCCATGCCCGAATCAAGGACACCAAGTACGAAGGAAACTTAGATGACACGTTAGCATCTATCACACAGCAAGTTAAATCTGCATTTCCTGCTCTTGCTAAAGTGCAGCAAGAACAGCCCATTCTTGTAAATCTTGTGCAAGTGTTGCCCTCAGCAGTCTAGGAGTATTTTGCAGTGGACGATCCTGTAGGTTTTCAGTGCGATTTAATCACCATCAGGAGAATTCTCGCCGTACAACCTAAACCTATTGCTGCCATCAAGAGGTTTACCACCCATCCTCAAAACTCCGGTAGACCCAGGGAATCAAGCCAGTTCCACCGACAAACCGCTGCCACATCTAAATCAGCCTACCACTTAGGGCACTACCATCCCAGCAGGCCAAATTTACCCCTAATCAACCAAGAAGGGTATATAACCGGAATCAGGCTTACAACACCAATAACAAAGGTAAGCATCAAACTCTCGTCATTATCAACCAGTATGATTTCCCTGCTTGCAACCATAAATGTTCCCTTCATGACATTTGGGAGTCTGCTAAATTTAGGCCCAGTCAACCTCGTATTTCAGCCAATGAGGAAGAGTTTATTGAAGAAGAAAATGATGGGACACAAGAAAATGAAGATATAGCCCACATCTTAGCTAGCGAGGAACAAGAAGAAATCCTGGAAGAAGAAGAAATAGACCCCAAGGATTTTTAGAACCTCCCCCGCCTACGATGGCTTCAGCGGGGGATTCTACCAATGATAGACCATCCCCAATATATCATCTTGCAAAGATTAAAGATATCCCTGTCAGGTTGTTAATAGATACAGGCGCCTCTCACTCATGCATTTTCAATTCATTTTATGATAAACACCGTAGGAAGTTTGGTGAATTGAAGGCCACCAAATCCAATTTGATTAGTGCAGGGGACACTCCTCTCTTAATTAAAGGAGAAACACAACCATTGCATGTAACCACACCCTTGCCCCATGCCAACTGTTATCACCCTTTCGTAGTGTTTCACTCAGACTGTCGACATTATGATGGCTACTTAGGTTTAGATCTCCTCCACAAACTGCAAGCACAAGTAGACTGTGGTCAAAGACTGATCACTTAAAAAAAAAAAAAAAAAAAAAAAAAAACATTCCCACAAGACACGATCAACCAAATCCACAGTTCCCATTCCCAGAAGTGATCAACAAGAGGTTACCCCTGTTCTTTCTGTGTCAACATAACCGAAATGTAAAGTAAAAGAAAAACCTCGTCCAGAAAAAACTCTCAACGTAGCAGCGTCGTTCAAAACAACAAATTCCAGTACTAAGATAATTGACAACAAATGTTGCCAAGAGAATCAAATTAGTAAAGAAAACATCTGTGTTAAAAATCCCTTCCCTGATTATTTGAAACTTTCGGAAATTGTGCCTTCTACCGACAGTAGTTCATCCAGTTTAGTGGAAACGACACATGCAAGGTCTCACCATGATAGTAAATTGCACCAATATAACCCCTGTAATTCTCCTGACCCTGTCAAGCTGATACCAAATTCGCCTCCTCCCACTATCATAAGCCCTGCTATCATCCAAACTCGAGATACCATTCCGCCTCAACATCAGAAATGGGTATCCATTCGACAAATGCCACAAGATACTATGATTCTAACCCCCACTAACACCACGACAGGTCAAGATAGGTGCATAATTCATCCAGCTATCATAACATATCATCAAAATTCCATCTTGATTGCCAACATTTCAGATGAGGTTTTAACACTACCGAAAGGCCTTGTTATTGGTGATTTGGAAACTTTCGATGAAATTGCCCCTACCCATGTCAAATCTAGTTCTCCACTTGTATTACCAAACATTCCTGACTCATTATCAAATGTACAAAGACATCAGATGCAACAATTATTGCATGATTTTAGTGATGTATTTGCTCAGACGCCCACAGAGATAGGTCAGACTAATTTAGAAGAACATTCATTCCATACCACTGGACCTCCTCTTCGTCAACCCTCGCGTCGGAAAAATCCTCTGTAACGACAAGAAGAAGATCAACAAGTCCAAGAGATGCTAGACGCCGGAATTGCAACACCTTCTGTCAGCCCATGGTCCTCACCAGTCGTATTAGTCAAGAAAAAATTCGGATCAACACGATTTTGCGTTGATTACCGACGACTAAATGACGCCACAATCAAAGACGCCACACCTTTACCCAGAATAGATGACTCTTTAGATTCTCTCCATGGATCCAAATAGTTTATAACCTTAGATCTCCAGGCCGGATATTGGCAGGTGCCAATTAAAGCAGAACATCAACAAAAAACGTTTTTTTTCTACCAGTGGAGGCCATCTGTATGAATTCAACGTACTACCATTTGGATTGTGTAATGGTCCTGCTACGTTTTCTCGCCTTATGGAGTCAGTATTGAAAGTTTTAACTTGGGAAACATGTCTCGCTTACTTGGACGATGTAATTGTCTACTCAGGGACATGGCACGAACAGCTTCGCCGACTCTGGCAAGTGCTACAACGTATCAGGGATGCAGGGTTAAAGCTTAAATCTTCTAAATGTGAGATTGCCCAAAATTCCGTATGATTTTTGGGCCACGTAATTTCTGATAAAGGCATATCTCCAGATCCAAAGAAATTATCAGCCATTAAAAATCAACAACCCCCTAAAAGGAGTACACTCATTTTTAGGTTCAGCCACTTATTACAGGCGTTTTGTTCCCCATTTTGCAGAGATAGCCAGACCCCTTCACAAACTCATTCACAAAGATACTGCATTCGTGTGGACACACGAAAGAAATCAAGCTTTTGAGACATTAAAAGAAAAGTTAGTACAAGCTCCCACAGTATCTTTTCCTGACTACAAGCAGCCTTTTCGTCTTTACACTGATGTCTCATTATATGCAATTGATGCTGTATTAGCTCAAGTACAGGATGGAAAAGAACATGTCATTGCTTATGCCAGCTCAACATTAGACACAGCACAGCAAAATTACGCAGCCACTAAACGAGAATGTCTAGGTATTATCTGGGCATTGAACCATTTTCGTTCTTTTGTCTTGGGGGCAAAGTTAGATATCATCACAGATCATCAATCACTTCAATGGCTAAGACGATGTGAAACAAATTCCGCCTTACTAGTCAGGTGGCGAGAAACTTTAAAGGAGTATGATTTCGTAATTCATTATCGCCCGGGAAAATCACATGCCAACGCTGATGCTCTCTCTCATCTTCCGGTGCCAGATCAAATTCCCACGAATCTTGCTGCTTTGCAACAAACGGATTTAGTCAACGCCTCCATCGCCAGAACTCCACACTCTACAGAACCGACATTAATTCAATCTTGGGAGAGAAAAACCAAGCCAAAATGGATCCCTAAGCACATATTTTCACATATGACTCGTTGGGGTGATCAACTAACCACAGAATCAGGCTACATAGTCGTCGAACCTACCAATACTCAAGAATACATGATTTCCATCCATGAAGGAAATGGCATTCATCTAGGACAACGGAAAATGCTAAAGATATTTCAAGACCTGTATTGGCCCATCAACCCATCAGGAATTGCTAAGAAAGTTACTGAGGCTTGTAAGCCCTGGCATTAGGCAAGGACAAATGTCGCACGGCAGGGCCAGCTGGGACTATCTCAGCACAGAAACCGTTTCAGACACTTTACCTGGACGTGATGGGTCCTTTTCTGGTCAGTAACGGCAAACGTTATATAGTAACGTTTGTAGATATTTACTCAAAATTCTTAGTAGCTTGCCCCACCAAAGACCACAGTGCCTCCACCGTTGCAAATTTATTAGCCACAGAAATATTTCCTGTCTTCGAATTACCAATTTCTCTATTATCGGACAACGCCCCAGAATTCAGAGGACAAGTTTGGGAAGCTTTCGCAAAACCATGTGGCATCAAGATTAAACATTCTTCTCCATACTGGCCTCAAGGCAACGCCATCTGCGAGCGGAGTCACCGCACAATTAACAATCAATTACGCACCAGAATGATTGCATTACGCACCTCTGACTGGCCATCTCAGGTAAAAATGGTGCAATGGGGAATGAACACATGCCCAAAAGAAGATGGCATTTCCCCACACGAGCGAGTTTATGGGGTAGCCCCTATTTTATTGCCATTCCACCACCTTGCTCAACCATCTACCTCCACAGTCACGATTGATCCTCTACAACAACTAAAAAACACCCTTCATTATGCTCAGGTATGCCAGGATATCAAACACGATGCAACTGATGAGAAAAATCCCTTCGCCATAAATGACACTGTTATGGTCGCTAAGCTCCCTGTGACTAATAAATTAGGGCCTCGATATGTGGGTCCTTATACAGTATCGCACATTCCTAATCCATATCAAACATTTATCAACTACCATGGAGAGACCAGAACGTATAGGAATAGATTCGTTAGAATTTATAAACCACTTACGAATTACGATGAACCTCAACCAATTCGCACAGATGACAGCTCTAAAGTTTCAAACTCATTTCCTTCTTGCTCCCCTGATGCCCTTCCCACACAAATCTCAACTCCAAATGTTTCCTGCCCCACTATAATTAAACCCCCATTACTTGCAACCAAAGCGACTAAACCACAACAGAAATCATTCCTGCAACACACGCCAAGAACACCTCAACCGTTGATAACCTCGCCAGGTGTCACACCTCCTCAAAAAAAAAAAAAAAATCAATTCTGACACTTCCGCAAATAAACCTGTTTTATCATCACCTGCCCGATATACTTTACGCCCACGGATTCACCGTTTACTTTCAGTACCTTCAAGATGCCGTAAGTCTCATACCACCACACAATTACCAAAACAAACTAAACTTTCCACCACCTCATCCAGTCCTTCTAACCTCAAGCAACCTCACCATCACCGTTTATCCACCTCCTCAAATACATCTCCAAGTAATTCGCCACCACCAAAAAGACCCCGCCCATATAAAGCATTATCCACCACTCCACCTAAATCCACTTCTAGTTCACATGTTTCCACCTCAAATTCCTATTCACCCACATCTTCGACTTCTGCAAGCTTACCTAAACCTATTTCCAAAACAATTGCTGACCAAACCAGCACTTCCAAGTCATCACAAAAAACATATGCCGTCCACTTCATCCAAAACCCTATCCACTATTCCGCTTCCTACTCGTCTTGCACCACCCACTCTCTCTCCTTTTCCCTCTACTGTGTCACCAAAATCCTTACCTAAATCCTCCATAGCAACAAAATATAGCAACAAAAATGTTGCCAAGCAACAAAAGTAGTAACCTCAAACCTCCCTCAACTCCACCAAATACACATAATCCTAAACCACCCCAATACAAATCTTCCTCTGCTTCAGAATCCACCCCTGAACCTCCTATCAGAACGAATTTTCGCACGAAATCAGGCCGTTTAGTAAAAAGACCTGAAAGATTTTCGCCTATAGTTGTTTCGTCAGACACATCACATGTTTCCATACCCGATTTTGTCTACACAATCCACACAACACACACATACAATGCGGAAACACTAAGAATAGCTTGTGTAACAAACACAAATATCTCATCCTCTCCTGTTAAATTCTCACACTTCAAAACATCTGTGATCCCCGCTATTTTTACGTCCGCACCTGCCTATCATCCCCCGCAGATCTGTCAGAAACAAATCACTTGCTCGACAGCTACCACCACCACCACATCTCCTCCTCGGGCATTTTCTCTGACTCAAGCCGCCATTACGTCCTCTTCTCCTTTCATCAAGATGATAAAGATTTCTACCGACCATGGGGGATTCGTCAGGATTCGCCACACCCGTGAAGCCATCACAGCCTCCATCATTAACTTGTCTACTACGTCCCTACACGTTACTATTGACCCCTACAATCAACCGGACCAACGTTCCTTAGCCTGGTGGGACTTTCTACACCCCCTACCTTCTACTGGGCACCTGGGAAATGTTCTTCACTTCATCCTTGAGGCACGGGGACGTGCCTACCACGAAGGGGAGGGAAGTAAAATACAAGAGAAAAGGAAAATACAAAAGGAAGAAGAAACGAAAATCACCGTCACCGAAAACAACACAGGAATCCGGACCAGGCCAACGCCCGAGACAGGAAGGTCAATGCCAGCCGCAAAGGATAATAACCCCAGGAGAGGCAGGCTGGCGGCGGTGACAGATCGCCTTATCACACCGGGAAAAGCCAAGGTCAAAAGAGACTACCCTATCACGCCAGGAAAGAAAATTCGTCTGAGGGGACCGCCAGCTTCTACCTGGAGAATTATATTCTCACAGCGGTTTTAATACCAACATGTAATATATCATCAATGTCTAATCTTAAGGAAATAAATAAACATTAGAAAAACATTATGTACAGAGTATAATTAATGATTAGTGGATAAATAACTAAGTACACGATAAAACAAATCATGATTGAAGGATCTCGTCACCTTACGAGAATCCTATTGCATCCCTAGGGATGCTTCCTAACTGTAAAAAGTTAATAATACAACTATGTACATATCTTCTATAATTCTACAGCTCTCTATATTAATTTCAAACAAAACACACACGCTTCTTTCTCAAGGTTTTGAAGACCAACGAACCTTTGCCTTTATTTTCACAGATAAGCGGAGTTGACCATCAGACGTACCAACTCTGCATGTCGTCAGTTATAATATTAGAACATAATAATAATCGTTCTGGCGTGAATTGTATATAAGAGACCATCGCCTTATCTATGGGGAATCAGGTTAACATGATCTGAACACTATAAATTTACATAGGAACCATTGTAGGCCTTGCTGAGAAATTCATAACTTTCAAAACCCAAGCGGCTAGAAAATGCGTGACAGACTTGACCCCAGGGCTATCAACTTAACCCTCTTGCCAGCAAGCTAGGAATATTATACAAAATATCTGTTCTCTATGTTCTACCCTTAAAATAACCACTAACAAATGTTCCAGAAGCAGAATACGATTGACTTATATATTTTTACTAACAATATCAGTGCACCACTTCTATAGAAATAAATAGTACTTTCTCGGGGTCAGGCAACACCAAGTTCTAAACCCCCTTTTCCCCCTCTTTGAAAACAGGCTAGCTGAACCGCGACCCTCCAGTGACCCCCAGGGCTGCCAACTTAACACTCTTGCCAGCAAGCTAGCAATATTATACAAAAGATATGTTCTCTATGTTCTACTTCTAAAATAATAACTAACAAATGTTTCAGAAATAGAAGATGACTTACTTCTATATTTTTTACTAACAATATCAGTGCACAACTCCTATAAGAATAAATCATATTTTCTCTGGGTCAGACAACACCAAGTTATAAGACCCCTTTTGAAATCTCATGTTCAGGGAGCACTTATAAATGTTACCAAAAACTCTGCACAAAAGTCCTGGTACAGTCATTCCCTTTGAGTTCTATCAATAATATAGACAGACAAATAAAACATTGATTTACGCCCCACATGTTCATCATACTCTTTATAATAAATCTTTGAAGATAACAGAGTAATATTATACGATAAGTAAGAGTCATCTCCCCTAGGACAAGAAGGACTTCTCGTCCTTAAAACCCGGGAGCTGCAGGGAGACTCTTAAGAGTTCCCCCGGCGGACTGCGGGAAGACTCTTAAGAGCAGAGCTTTTGAACGCGTACCAAAACCGCGCGTTTATAGGCAGGCGGCTGAAAATTGGTGTGGGTATAGTACTACATGTCAACTCTCGACACCACCCCGCCACATGCTCGCCCCGCACTCGTGCAAGCACCACCGCGCCAGTAACCAAGCACTAGTCATGGAGCCCACATGTCCCTCACGCTCGCTCCCTGATGACACAACCAGCCCTCCTTCTGGTGGTGTTAGCCGCCATGGAAGGCAGAGGGTGGCTGCTAAAGACCCTAGCTACCAGTACGACACGCCCTACAGCTCTGAGGACGAAAGACCAGCACCCAAAGCACGGAAAACGCGTGCAAGCACGGCAAATGTACAGAGGTCATTGGTGTTTCGGGACACTGCCACCACGACCCAGGCCACTGCAACAACCACTACCACCACCACTGCCACCACTGCCACCCCTGGCACCGGTACCAGCGACGCAGGAGGCCGCCCTAGGGCTGCAGAACCTGCGGGGGCAAGAAAAATTAAAGGCACGGGCATAGGGAAGAGAACCCGTACGCCAGCCACAGTGACCCTACCACCACCACCACCACCAGCCGCCCCTGGCCCGGCTGCCCCTGCCGCCCCTGCTGCCCCTGCCCAAGGAAAAGGGAAGGGGAAGGGGAAGGGGAAAGGGAGTGGGAAAGCGACTGCTGGCCCTGCTGTCCCTGCTGCCCCTGCCGCCCCTGCCCAAGGAACAGAGAAAAGGGCGACAGGCACCACCATCATCTTGCCTGCCTCCAGGGCCACAAGACCACGCACCACTGCTGCCCCTGACGCCGCCCCTGCTGTCCCTCTCCATAAGACAGAACGTGCTAGAGTGACCCGGAAAACTCTGACACCATCAAAGTATGCCGCCCTGCTGTTTGATCGTGATTCGCAGAGCATTGGCAGCCCGGGTTTCGACGACGAAGCCCTAGGACGGGACCAAGGGTGGGGGGATTTGGGAGTGGACAGTGGGAGTGAGTCCGACGTCGGTGACGAGAATGAGAAAGGGCGTCTGTCAAGTGAAGAGGAGGGTGATGATGATGCAGTGCTGTATCGTGACCATGGAAGCGATATTTCAGATGGTGAAGGAGACGCAGACGACATTCTGATCCCTGGGCTGCCTTCGTTCGATTGGTCTGACGGGGTCAATTTTGTACCTGACGTGCCCCATTTCAATCCTGGGACGTCAGGTACAACTGACGACTGGCCCTGTGATGAGCAAGCGAACGAAAGCGACTTCTTCCTCGCTTTTTTCGACATGGAGGTAATGACGTACATCGTTGCCCAAACAAATGCCTACTACAGGTGGGTGTTTGGCAGATTGGACGTCATTTCTCCAAAAGCGAGAATACGAGGCTGGGTGGATACGACTGTGGAAGAATTCATGACGTTCTTTGCCTTGTTGTCCCTCATGCCTCTGTGCTAGAAGCATGTGTTGCAACACTATTGGAAGCACGACCCTCTCATCGCCACCCCAACTTTCAATAAGTTCATGACTCGTGACAGATTTTTGTTGCTGCTAAGATTTATGCACTTTGCAGACAACGACAATCCTAACAGGATTGACAGGATATGGAAAGTTCGGGATGTGTTCACCATGTTGTTGGAGAGGTATAGGAAATACTTTTACCCCTTCCTCAATTGAAAAGGCATAGGTTCGGAATCAAGCTCTTCGTTTTGTGTGACTGTGAAACTGGAATAGTGCTTGATATGATCGTGTATACAGGCACTGACATTGACATACCGAAAGCCGCTGCCAATGACCCCATGGGCATGTCAGGTGCCATCGTCAGGAAAATGTTGGCACCTTACCTGGGCAATGGCCACATCATCTACACTGACAACTGGTATACTTCTCCTGCTCTCTGCCAGTTTCTTCATGACAACCAAACGGGGTCATGTGGGACTGTCAGAAAGACAAGAAAGTTTATACCTAAGTTCACCGGTAATGTCATTCCTCTTACAGATGCCTCCTCCAGTGACACACCTTCTGAAGACGACCTGGCCCAGGAACACCGCGAGAGGCATGTGCGAAGAAGGCGACGAAAGGGGCAGAAATACAAGCAGCTCGAAAAGTGTGGGAAAGTGATAGCCCTGAAGTGGAAGGACAAACGAGACGTCCACCTGCTTTCCACCGTCCACACAGGTGCCCAGATGGATTCTGGCAAAATCCACTACCGAACCAGGAAGACCATCTACAAGCCCGACATGGTAGTGGACTATACCAAGAACATGCGCCTGGTGGACAAGTTTGACTGTCAGCTGTCAGGCGTTGAGTGTCTGAGGAAGACTGTGAAGTGGTATCACAAGCTCTTCCTCCACCTAGTTGACATCACGATGCTCAACGCCTACAACTTGTGGTTGGTGAAGAGGGAGATGTCCCCAAACCAGAAGCTGAAATTCCGGGAGTTCGTTTACAACGTCTCATACCAACTCCTGGAGAAGTATGGCACCACCACTCACAGACGTACGGCATGGCGTGGGGATCACGTTTCTGACCGAGTCCAGGTGGGTGTCCAAAGACACTACCTAACCAACACCGAGCTGATTGGCACTCGTCACAGGCAGGTGCAGTGCACCGTCTGCAGCTCCAGTGTCAGGAAACCCCATGTCACCAAAAGAGTCACCTCAATGTGCACCGAGTGCAAAGTTGGACTCTGCTTGGGTGACTGCTTCAGGGACTACCACACCTTCGAGAATTACTGAGTGTAGCCCCCTGCCCTGCCCTGCCCTGGACACGCCCCGTGCCCTGCCCTGGACTCGCCCTCTGCCCTGCCCTGCCCTGGACTCGCCCCCTCCCCTGCCCTGCCCTGGACTCGCGCCCTACCTTACCTGACCTGACCTAATTGATCACGCTACCTCATAATGTAACATATATATTATATAATGTATAAGTTCCAAAGATGTCCCTGTGATATAGCTTTTACATTATATAATTGTATGTTTCATTATTTAGTTTATAAGTTTCAAAGATTTACATGTAATATGCCTTCTTTTTTTAGTATATCAATATATATGTTTGTTATTAGCCTAAGTAATGTGTATATAATTATTTTCTTACCTCAAATGAATTGTACAAAAATAAATATGTTTCAATTAATCCTGTCAAACCTACAAAGATAATAAAATAAAACAATAAAAAAAAAAAAAGGTCATGTCATTGTATTCTTACAATATGATATATTCTATGAATATTTCATATTGTTTGAATACAATGGCATGATCTTGTAAAAAAAAAAAATTATCAAAAATGTTCTAGACAGTATAAAACCTTCCCCATAATCTCCTCCTGGATTCGATCCCACTACCCTACCACACTTTGAGTTTTCCAGTCCACGACCTTACCAACCATGCCACAGGAGCTCATACCAAATATCACTCAAAACTTCGTATCTACAATCGAAATGACAATATACAACAAAAAATGAATTATCCCACCAATTTACGTTTGTAAATTGATGGGATTATCAATTATATCATGCAATGGTTTATAAAAGTTTGTCTCTGTCAAGAATTAGTAATTATATAACTTTATTCTGTCAAAAATTGCCCAAACACTCAGCAAAATTGCCCCTCTCAGTGTGACTCCACTCATTATCACACGGTCAAGCGGTCACGGGGTGACCCTTGCCGCTCCTTGATGCTCCAGCCACAGCAGCTCTGTCTGGGAACAAAATTTGTATAAATACAATAATGCCTAAAATACTCTTCACAAATACATTTGTATTGTATAATATTCTAAATAAAAATGAATAATAACTGTGTGGGTGTCGAAAATTGCTCAACCAGCTTTCTTATGTCTCGCCTACGCGCGTATATTGGATTATACATAGTCATGACTGTCATACAAATACTTGCAGTAGGTCTCGAATATACATTTATATTGCATATTACTTGGAAATAAATAAATATAAGTTTCTCTGGTGGCAATCTACCCTTTCGCAAGTGTAAGGAGACACCAGTCTATATTTAGCTCTCTATCAAAAAAGGCAATCTGCCTGTGTTGACTCAGCACCGTCGCTGGTGGTCTATAAATATAGTACTTTATTTACAGTCAATGGCCTACATGTTTCTGTGGTACTTCACATGTGTCTAAAATGCAATGTCTGCTTGCATAAAAATGCAATTCTGAAGTCCATTTATACGTACGACATACACATGTCTCAGTTTCTCTCTCTCTCCATTCCTGACTCATGTTATTGTAGACCTCTTGGTGGCAACGAACACCAGACACCTCCTAGACATAAGGTTCAAAATCCCAAGACATCCATACGCCTGGGGCGCCTCCACAATTATCACACAGCTGCATATGTTTACTGCCTTCACTCTCTCCACGACTCACTCCCTGCCTCGCTCCCTCCCACCCACCCACCCACCCCCCCTTTTAGGCTTCCGTCTGCTAGAAAATCATTGATAATGTGCGTAAATATCGCATGAATTGGTCTATATGCGGTATATATATATTGATATATGGCACGTTTACATACGTACAAGTCTGTATTATAGCATGACAGTGCTCTAAGTACAAGATATGTGATATTTATGGCGTAACACACCCTCTCCCCCTTTCATTCCCAGCACAACTCACTCACACCTTGGTTCACGCATAGAAACTCATTTGATAATGTGCGTAAATATCGCATGAATTGGTCTATATGCGGTATATATATTGATATATGGCACGTCTACATACGTACAAGTCTGTATTATAGCATGACAGTGCTCTAAGTACAAGATATAAGTGATATTTATGGCGTAACACACCCTCTCCCCCTTTTATTCCCACCCCCACCCACCCTTTTAGGCTTCCGTCTGCTAGAAACTCATTGATAATGTGCGTAAATATCGCATGAATTGGTCTATATGCGGTATATATATTGATATATGGCACGTCTACATACGTACAAGTCTGTATTATAGCATGACAGTGCTCTAAGTATGAGATATACGTAATATTATAGCGCAAACCACACTCTCAGCTCATAAATTGCCGCCAAACCTCCAACCCATCTTCATTCCCGCCTAAAAATTATCTTTTAATTCCCTTATATATTGCAATTTTTGGTCACTATGAGGCATATTCATTGTTATATGGGTGGCCTACACACATGCACATACTCTACATAGCCTAAAAGGGATAAAAAACGGAGATATACGTGATAATACGCGGTAACCCACCCCCTCCTCCCTCTCCTTCTATCCCCTGGGCGCGTGAAAATTCGGCAGGGAAATCTCGCCACTCGATGACAATCTAGCCGCGTGGTGCCATTCGCTCCACATTTTTCAACTACGGACAGTTCCCCCACCCCCCCCCAGACATTTTTTGGGGGGTCAAATATATATGGGCCGATGCACGCAAACATTCCCTACACGATGATGTACTTTTTATCGAAATTGGCAATGGGTCCCAAAATCATCATAGGTGCGCACAGTATCACCCTGTAGAAAACCCCCTGTGTGCATGTCTTAGGTTAAGAAAGTTGGGAGGGTTATGAAGATCCAGGGATACTGTGTGGTAAATTGTTCAACCCATATAAATGTTTCATATACAGTAGGGTACTTGAAACCCAAAATAACCCAAGGCTAACTGGTCTTTCAGCACCATGGTTTTAACTCTTGAAACACATAAATCACCTCAAATGTGGTCAAGTACCTGTATCCATAATTTTTACCCCCTAAAAAAGAAGGGGTGGGGGGTGAGGAGTGGAGGATGTGGTATGGAGAGATGTCACTACTGTACTTTGTATCTGTTACCCACTTTGGAGATATTTCCCATTTTTTTTTTTTTTTTTTTGGTACACTTATTAAAATGCCCAGAACGAGAAGCCCACCACAGAAGCCACGAGCGAACACCACACAGAAACACCCGAAAGAAAGGTCCACAGAACGAAAGGACCAGCTGACCGAGCCAGCCAATTCAGACAGGCCCAAGCCCGCAGGGCTAAGCAGCTCCAAGCCGCACCTACCTACCCCTTCTAAACTGACCATTTTTCCACACCTCACATACACTACCCCCTCATGTCCTACACTTCTACCTACATGATGATGAACAGGAATATACATTCATATTAAAAACACCCATGCCCTGTCCCTAGGTTGAGCCAAGGCCAACAAATCAGACAGCCATATATCTATGTATGTTCTTACATCCGAGAAGTAGATGTTATATATTTTAGAAGTCAATACACCCATGCTCTGTCCCTAGAACCGCATAGGTTACGTATTAACTAAATTAGTTTAAGATATTAATATTAACATACCCTAACATACCTTGTCTTGCCAGACTAAGTTTCTGAAGACCCATCGCCCCATAAATCTATGTATTCAATCCTTAGGTTAAGTATCTTTATCCGCCATTGTGTTCACCTTTTTCCATTTACTTTTCCACAATTGTCATACGTCTTCCACTTACCTCCTTCGTATCCACAGTCCACACTACGCCAATTTGCTTCGTGTCCTACACCTCTTACCCGCCCGATTCTACCTACATGATGATGAATAGGAACATACATTCATATTAAAAACACCCATGCCCTGTCCCTAGGTAGAACCATTGCCCCCGTAAGACTTAGACAGCCATGACTACAGATGTTAGCCGCCATGCTATAACGTAATTCTTACCCCAACCAGAGATTGTATAGATAACCTTGTTACCAGTATCTGTCATAAGT